>OY293305.1:77420441-77568512 GCA_958502075.1 Orchestes rusci | reverse complement strand
CAAAATCGAAAATTATATACTTTTTCCGTGGAACTCGATTTTGCCTTCGGAATTTGTATACAGGGTCAGGTCAAAAAGTTATAGGCTAAGAATTTTTTTTTTTTAAAGTGCATGCTCTTATATATTTTTCAAAAGATAAAGAAAAGACAAATCTTATGGACTATAAATATACAGGGTGTTCCATTTAAAAAAATAAAGTTGGGTCCGATAACTTTTTGACATGACCCTGTATACTAATTCCGAAGGCAGAATCGAGTTCTACGGGAAAAGTTATATAAGAAACAGTTTTCATTTTTTCCATAACTTATCTTATAGTTTAGATACGAGGGGTGCAACATTTTCAGTTTAGCCCTGTATCTTGAAAACGAAAAGGGCTATGAAAATTTTGTTAACGGCATCTTCAGTTTCACGAAAAAGTAGCACACTGTCGCGAAAACCGCAACTTTCTATCTATAAGAATAACGGAGATACCTCGCAAAAGTACCCAAAATGGGACACCCTGTACACAATTTGAGTAACAAAGAAATTGAGGAACGCAATAAAAACTGTGATCCTTGAAAACATACAATAAAAAAATGAACAGAATTCATTTTTATCATCTTGCTCCACTAGTAGGTTGTAGTTCAATAGGTCATGATACTAAAACAAACAAGATATGATCGATTGCTGGACGAAATTATAACCAAGCCACGCATGTCGTCACTGCGTGCCCAAAGTGAGGTTGGATGTAAAACATCAATACCGTAACCTAGTAACCATTTGCTGATTTAAATTTGAACTGGCTCACGCATGAGGTCCCCACGTGACATTGATTGTATAGGTTTGAGGTAGGTCACGTGATGACAACTGAGGGAGATGTGCGAGAGTTATTGTATTATGGCGTGACTTTGCTTGTTTTTTTTAGTATCATGGTAACCTGGGTTACCTATGAATTTTGAGGTTTGGGCTCACAATGACGTCAGCGAAACCTGCGCGTGATCATATCTTGTTTGTTTTAGTATCATGGTTGTAGGTTAGGCTGACGAAACTATGGGGACGAGATAACGTTAAAGTGCAGAGATCACAGATAAAAAATCCCTTTCTCGTACAAAAAGCACGCCTTATTCCACCATGCCCTTCTGGCATCCTTCACATTGGATACAATGAGGTTCAGTGTATAGTGTCGTTCCTGGCAACCTGGACACAAAATGATGTTGCGAATTTCGGTTATAGAAAATACTGTCCAGCTTCAACTTATTTATGGCCAGTCAACTATTTATGTACAGCAGTGACGCATCGAAGGGGGCAGAACCTGTGAAGTGAAAAACCGTACCATAAAAATAAAACTTATTTTTGATAAAGGTAATTATTAACAAAGCGAATTTTTTTCCAGTACTTCCTATGCTTTTTATGATTAGTTTTGAGTTAGGGTTAGATTGGGTCCGTTTTGGACAGGATGAGTTATTTTTTGTTTGGTGAAAATGAAATGTGAGTTGTTACCTCGCCTATACAGGGTCAAAGTTTACTAATTTTATTATTAGTAAACTTTGACAGGGTGCTGATTTGAAAAGTCAATAAAAGAAATAGTTATTCATGATACTAGTGCGTTGTCTTGAAACGAGAAAGATTTGTACCATGAAAACGTCAGGCCGAGTGACTTGTGAAACATAACGCACTAGTGACTAGTGAGTTTTGAAATGACACTAATAATGACACCTATACCTATCATGCGTTAGATAAAAGTATTTTACATAGGCATCGATCCAAATTTTTTTGTATCGTATTGTACAGGGGGTCAATTAGTGACCGTTCGCAAATTTGAAACGTATACGCGAAAATGCGATCACCATGTGATTTCAAATGGTGCTGATCGCACAATTGCGTTTACGTTTTGATACGAAGGCTCAAAAATTGACCCCCAGACACTCAAGTTTTGTTTCAAGGGGTAAAAAAAAATGACGTCAGAGGAGGAAAAGGAAAGACATGTATGCATAGTGGATCACCAGACCGAGACCGTCAGCGATCCATCAGAGACTCGTCGGAATTTGTATTGCATAGGTGCGTATTTATATAGCATAGTCGCTAACTTGGCCAGTTCTCAGTCTTGATTTTGTATGAATGAAACTCAAAGACGTACTCATGAGTCTCCGGTGAATCGTTGGCGATACGAACTCAACACAAAAGCGGTGAATACAAAAGAACTTTCCCTACTGGATATGAGGAGAAAGTAATTATGAAGAAGGGAAAATTCCCACAAACAAAAAATTGCCTGCGGCGCTAAACTTTTTTATGGTCCCTCTTTAGAAACCCCCCCCAGACAAAATTTATCGCTGCGCCACTGAATGTATACCGGGTGACACCGTATAAACTGACACCCCTCCTAACTTTTTTATTTTTTATCGTGCAGCAAAATAAAAAATACTGACTTCAAGAGGGAATTTTTTGCAGTTCAAATATCACTTGTTATTTTTTATAGATTCAAAGCTATACGGGGCAGAGACAAAAAGTTTTTTTAGAATGGAAAGGTCTGATGATTTGTAGCTAGAATGAAGGATCTCAATTTTCTGATTTCAAATATGCCATATCTATTGACATTTTGATCCGTTTTCGAGATATTTGGTTTTGAAATTTCACTGCCATCTATGGAAACTAACGACTTTTCGAAAAGTGGACATGATTACCATGGAAACAATTTTGCTGATGATCATATCCATTCAAATAATAATTTTGCTCATTCGATCCTCCCAAAAAAATCTTTGAATAAGGTGTCCACTGTGGCAGAAAATATAAATGGAAAAAGAAGTTTCGAAATCAGTGATTATTGAGTGCATAAGGCAGAATGGAGAAAATATTTACTCTGTTTGGTTTTGTGTTTCGCCAACTTTACAAAAAGTGGTTAGTAGTTTTCCATTAAAAAAAAAAACTTTTTGTCGCTCCCTCGTATAGCTTTGAAACAACAGAAAATCACGATTGATATTTGAACTGCAAAAAATCAGTATTTTTCATTTTGCTGTACGATAAAAAATAAAAAAGTTAAGGGGTGTGTCAGTTTATACGGTGTGGCACCCGGTACAGTCATTTATGTTTTTAAACTGCCCGTTCACAATCATTGTTCAGCGACCAAAACCAAAACACAATTTTTTTTCCCATGGCGCAGAGCCTTTTTTTATATACCTCCCCCCTTCGACAAAACTGCATCAATAGTGTGGAATTATCGAGAATAATCGATAGTGGCGAAGCTTCCAGTACAACAGAGAAGACGCTAGAAAATTAGATGACCGCCCACAGTGGACCGACTTTGTGCATAGCGAGAGACAAGATCCGATATGTTGGAGCGAAGCGTAGTGTGTTCAGCCGCTGGACGTATTTCGTCACAATTTCTTCTTTCTGGTGTTGGTAAAAAGTTTGTCTTCAATCACCAAACACTTTTTCTTTCACTAATTCTAATACTTGAACGTTTTTGTTCTTCTTCTTGATCAATCTATTCTAGATTTTTTTCTCGAACTCTTCTTTATAAGGAGTTGATAAAGATATGACGATGGAAGCTCATCGCCATCGTGCCCCCGTCAACTTGCCCCAGTGTAAATTTTTTTAGTAAAAAGTCAGAAATAAGAACAAAAAAGGAGAAATCATGTTATTTCCTATTTTATCATATTTGAGTATTGTTACTAGAGTCATCCATCATTAAACCCCCATTAAACAGAGTTGCAACGACGCAAAAATCCTGTGGTTGACATTCACAAATTTTGCTTGAAATGCAATTCGTTAATTTGCCCCGTTCGTCGTGCTGTCCCACTTTTCCCTATTCCAGAAAAGTTCTCTGACGAGTACAGAAAATGCATTTTTTGTCGTTTTTCAGACGAATCAAAGAAAATGATTATATTTCTTGCTCTTGCGTAGGAGCTAAAAGGCATTGATGGGAGGAGGGAAAAGGGGTCGAATGTCAAAAACGAACCAAAAGTACACACATATATATATAAAATCTTAGAACTTATTGGAACATTCAGTTGAACGGCTAGCTAGTTAGCCAAAGATGACTTTGTTTTAGGACACAGGGCGGGAAGTTTGGTTCACGGTACTACTGCGTGCCTGCCAAATTCACACTATTCACACATATTTACATAGGAAGAATTTTCTATATTTATTTACTAAGAAGTATCACCGGCTTCAACTCCGTTTTCTTATTGAGTCAGCTTTCTTTGTTATATACTTAATTCGCAGATTATCCACATACACTATCTATAAAGGAATTACATATTTACAGCATTTTCCGCCTAAGTCATAGTTGGTGAATGTTTTGAAGGGGTAGTGGCTGTTTTTCTCTCCAACTTCTACGCGACTGAAAAAAGTACTGTTTTGAGACGTCCATTTGAACCACCAACATTTTCTAGATGGAAATAAGGTACCAACTATTGGTCGTAAAGCTCTAAAGTCGACCGTTTATGAGAAAAATCATGGTACATTTTTTGATATAATTATTTTTCTTACCTTCCACAAATTTATTTAAACGTCAGAGCAATAAGTAACAAGATCAAACGTTGACTTAATAATTGCAAATAAAAAAAAAAAACAATAACAAAACAAAAACATTTATATAGCTCGAAAATGGTGCGTTTCAAGGGGTGGTTAGCAGAAACGTTTTCCATATTTTTGGACGAGCTATCACATTCTGAAGTCCTGCGCATATATTATGAAACACCCTGTATAGGTTGAAGGCCGCCAAGTCATTTTTCAAGACATCGTCGTCATCTCGTTTCGTGTCAGTTTTGCTAATTCTGCTGGTTCCAAAATTTGTACACCGATCTGAGCGTATGGAGTAATAAATTACCTGTCCAGATTAACCGCAGATATTATGCACTCTGTTTATAATACCAAGTACGAAGAAAAAGAGGGTTCCTGATTGAGGAGAGGTTCCTAATACAAAAGAGTATCATGAAGAAGATGAAAGATTTTAATTCCGACTTTATCAGTTCATAATTTTATTTCTGGCACTCCCGAATATAAAAATAAGACTCATTTTCATCATTGCTTTATTAAAAGTACCTTACACTATAAATTGGCAAAATCCTAGGGATAATGAGCAAGTCATCCAAATTGCTAATAAATCAGACAAGTATTAATTTACAAAAGCGTTAATATAAAGATATAAATTACATCATGGAAAATACTAATAAAATAAAGTCTCTTTTAGCGGAGACAAAATATTTATACAGCCGACATCTTTGTCTCTACGCCAAAAGAGAGTACGTAAAGAACATTCCCAAGCTAAGAATAAATTCAATTATGCTTTATTCCTCCTCCAGAATCGATTCTTTAACATCAATTTGAAAATATTAAAAGAAGCAGCAATGCTTCAGTTTAATTATTTTGCGAAAATGGCTCCAAAATCTTTTTACACAAGTAAAAATGATAAAGAATCATATTTGACAGGAACTAAAATTAATCAGTACAAATACTACAGGCAGAACCTGTTTGTGGCAACTCAACATATCACAAAGCCAAGAACTTCATCAAAGCGTCATAGATTAATCTCGGATTGATGGTACCATCAGCAGTGTATCTAACTCCTCTGAGAGAACCATCATCATGGCTAACAACTCCATATTCCCCTACTATAAATCCATCGGGTGTACGTTCTTCTACTCGATATTTTCTGTAGTTGCGTCCTTCCACTACATAGCCCACCTTTTGGTCTTTATCGCTTTTGCTCTTGGAGGCCTGAACCCCATGACTTCTACCATTGGTGACTACGCTCACAGACTCATCAACTTCGTAGTTCTGCTCAGGCCTTCCGTACACTTTAGGCAATGATGGCGACCAGCTTTTTTGAGTGGTACTGCTTTGATCGTTGGTAGTGCTTGACTTGTCATCCTTATCAAAACTATTGCTAAATATGGTTCCTGTTTCGTAGTTCCTCTCTTTTCTCTCATGAGGTTTCTCTTTTGTTTGTATATCCTGAATCACTGTGCTGTACGACACTGACCTAGCCCTGCCCGGCTGATTAGGGTCCACGTGGTACACTAAGCTATGATGGAAAGGTGGGACGTTATCTTTATCCACGCTGGGATATCCATTGAAAACTATCGACTGTGACGATGGCAGATTCTGCACTTGTAATCTATTAAGCTCCACTGGCAATGTGGACTCTTCAATCTTAGTAACAGGAGTGGGTTCTTCAACAGACAGCTCACTTTTACCATTATTGGCCACAATACTTGGATGGTCTTCTGAAGCCAAATAGTTCTGGTCTATGCTACGCGCCGTTGATTGAACCTTATTTATTCTACTGTCCACACTTGCAGATACATGTACAGCTATTATCACACCATCACTAGCACTTGAGTCACTGGAGTTATCACTATCGACCATCTGGCTCTCTGTAGGCAGGTCGTTGTAGTAGTTGGCTTCTCTGGTCTCTCTGGCGTAAGGCTCCGTTGTGGTGGTATCATCCAGGAGTTCTTCTGTGACTGATTGAGTATCCTTTTGGAGAAGTACTGATAAAAAGTCGTTTCCTGCTAGGATGTCGAAGTCGGTACTACCGCGTTCCTGCAGAGGCAAGCCGTCGGTGACCATCTTAGTGCCGTGCATGATCTACAATAGAAAAAGTTGTTAATTGTATGTGTGGGTGCCATTGGGTGGTTGTAAGACAGTGTAATTATGTCAGGCCAACAAATTGATACACATTATTGCATTGTAGGGGATTTAATTATATTTTTAATTCATCAACTGTTTTAAGTTCCCCTGATTTTATGAATGGGCGAGGTTCAGCTACTATCCTTGAACCTCAGGCGCCACTTATGTTCGCCATTCCGGTAACAGTCTATTATTCATATCTGTATCAGTTTTGTAGCGTGGGCAGCCAGTACTGCTATTGAGACAAAAATGGTCATTGGTGGTTTGTACTAGCAAAATTGTTTGGGAAGTTCGTAGAAAAAGTGGAATTAGATCTGATTTGATTTTTATGAGTCACTGTAGGTTGAGGCGGCAATGAATTATTTAAGTTATACAGGACAAAATATTGTCCAACATAATGATATTCTTACAACTCATGTGACCACACACCGTACTTACACAGAAAATAACGTCCTTGTAAGACTTCCTTAAAAAACTGTGCATTGATATTTTGCAACTATACAATCGCTTGAAGGAGTGGGGCATGCAACAATACTAGTCGATTTAATATTATAATATATGTTATAGTCACATATCTTATATTTAACAGCAATTTACTGTTGCGGGGAATTTATCATTTGTTTTTTTTCGCAGCACAAGTCACACCCTTGTCATGAATTTTGAAAATGATCATGCGACTGTAGGAGTCGTTTTGATATTTTTTTGCAATTCATTGCCGTGATACAATAAGAGCACTTTATATGGCGATGAGTTGATTTTGGAATGTTGTCTTTGAAAGTACAAAGTCATCACTTGTGCATTTAGGGGGTTCTTTATCTTCTTTTTTATTTTTTTTATCATCACAAAATTACAGGGCATTGACCGGAGATTATATAGAATAAACATTCATGATTTTTTTTTTAAGTGGAGTAATATTATATTATTTTATGAGTGCGTGTAATGTCTGGATGACAAAATGAGGTTATGTCCAGGCTTGTCAAAATCAACTGTTTCAAATTTCAAAATGATTGATTTGAGGTTGGCGAATCTGATTGGCTTCTGAATAGTGAAGTGATGGAACAAGGTTTTTCTATAGGGTTGATTTTCTCGGGCCGCGCATGCGCATAGCAAGTGAATTCAGCAAATTCTTGACAGTTTTGATTTTGAGTCATGACATGTGACAATATTTTATAACCTCCAAAATACTGTCAGTGTCAGTGTCAAGTTTGAGTGAGTTTTTATCGAGTTTCATGAAGAGTAACATATTTGTTGATACAGTGATACACTAATAAAACGTGAGTACGTGAACTATAGGTCAAGAACCGCCATTTCAGTATAGGCAAAAGTCATATTTTTGACTTCCGCGTTCACATTGCACGAAAGACGTTATGCTCTATCCTTGTTCTGTTGGCCGGAGTCTGGCGGAAAACTGAATTGGTTTGAAGCTTGTGTCACGCCTTAATTATGTCGTTCCACATAAACTCCCTTTGTACAGAGCAAAAGTGATTTTTGTGTTTGGGTTAGTTATCACACTTTTAATAAGGTGTTTTTCTTTATGTTACACTTTTAAAACCTTTTTACAATCATGGTGTAGAATTTGACAGACGTCAGACTCGTCCATATATAATGAAACATATGTTCGCATGTCAAATTTTACACCAAAAAGTGTGAAAAGTGTAAAAGGTGTAGCATAAAGAAAAATACCTATGAATACATCGCAGTTTAAATATCAGCAACTTTTTTAAAATAGCGAATTGTTCCCTGCCAAGTGTTCAACCCGCGAGCCGCCACTGATGTGACATTTGAAGCTACAGAGAGATACAAGGAAGAGTTCCCATAGTATATGATTACTTCATCTCTATCCGATTTTGAACGGATGGTTGGTACAGTGCTGTAATTGATGTCGACAGTTCCATTTGCGTGATATCGGCTTCATCCCGAATAGGAATCAT
Organism: Orchestes rusci; assembly: GCA_958502075.1. Classification (NCBI taxonomy): domain Eukaryota; kingdom Metazoa; phylum Arthropoda; class Insecta; order Coleoptera; family Curculionidae; genus Orchestes; species Orchestes rusci. Next base: position 77,559,969 of record OY293305.1, on the reverse strand, counting down.
CAGTCAGGCAGTATGACATCACGTGGGTCCTACGTCGTTTTTATTTCAATTTAATAAAATAAAAAAAAACTGTCAAGGTCATCAGAACCATCAAGAATTTTCCAATGAAAATACTGTTTCGAAATAAAATTGAGATGTTCTTAATGACTCTGAAGTTTTTTTTGCTTTTGAATAGGTATATGTACAGGGTGTCCCATTTTGCATGGGTACTTTTGCGGGGTATCTCCGTTATTCTTAAAGATAGAAAGTTGCGGTTTTCGCGACAGTGTGCTACTTTTTCGTGAAACTAAAGATGCCGTTAATAAAATTCAGAGGGGGGGGGGGTCAAAAAGTTATCGGACCCAACTTTATTTTTTTAAATGGTACATCCTGTATATTTATAGTCCATAAGATTTGTCTTTTCTTTACCTTTTCAAAAATATACAGGGTGTCCGGGAAAATGTGGGAGATCTCTCGGATTCAGATAGAACATTAAAAAATAAGATGATAAGTTCCCATAAATTTTTTTCCTAGCGGCCCTCCCTACGGAGAGACGGCCCCCTAAAGGACCCCACCGGAAATCGGTTTTTCTTGAATAACTTTAAACGACTCAATATAATTCAATGAAAATTTAATATGATAAACAGTAGTAAGGACCTCTCAAAATACTTCCCTTAAAACATAATTAGCTTGTTTAGTTTACCAGGGACGGACTAGATTGTACATTTTAACGCTCAAATTTTTAACACCCTGTATGATAAGGAGTTAAAAAAAATAAATTTGGATACCTTGAACATTAAGCTAAAGAAAAGGTACTCTTGTTCATTGTCGATAAAATGAACCATTTTCGAGAAAAAACAATTTTTATTAAACAAAACCTCGAAAAAAGCCATGACGAAGTGGTGCTCTTGACGAAATTGTGAACCTAACGCTAGGAAAAAAAATTATGGGAACTTGTCATCTTATTTTTTAATATTCTATCAGAATCCGAGAGATCTTCCACATTTTCCCGGACACCCTGTATAAGAGTATGCACTTTTAAAAAAAAAAAATTTTAGGCTAAATTTTTTTTTTTTGAAAGTGCATACTCTTATATATACCAGGCAAAATCGAAAGTTATATACTTTTCGCGTGGAACTCGATTCTGCCTTCGGAATTAGTATACGGGGTCAGGTCAAAAAGTTATAGGCTGAATTTTTTTTTTTTTTTTTAAGTGCATACTCTTATATATTTTTGAAAAGGTAAAGAAAAGACAAATCTTATGGACTATAAATATACAGGGTGCTTTAAAAAAATAAAGTTGGGTCCGATAACTTTTTGACCTGACCCTGTATACTAATTCCGAAGGCAGAATCGAGTTCTACGAAAAAAGTTATAAAAGAAACAGTTTTCACATTTTCCATAACTTATCTGATAGTTTAGATACGAGGGGTACCTTAAAATGCAACATTTTCAGTTTAGCCCTGTATCTTAAAAACTAAAAGGGCTATGAAAATTTTGTTGACGGCATCTTCAGTTTCACGAAAAAGTAGCACACTGTCGCGAAAACCGCAACTTTCTATCTATAAGAATAACGGAGATACCCCGCAAAACTACCCAAAATGGGACACCCTGTACATTAAACAGTTATTTTTCAAAAACAGTATAATGCCATAGTGGTACGAGTCAAAGTGTCGTAAGGGATGATTTTTGATTAGATTTCCAGTTGTGAGACGCCAAATGAGAAACAGTGGCTACGGTTCTTGACTATATTGTACAGGGTGTCCCTGATCAACTGGTCACTAACTATACAGCAAATAGAGGAATCATCAATAAGAAGTTTGAGATGAGGAACCCATGGCACGAAGTGCCCCCTGTTTCCTAGATACCGGGTGTACAAGTTTTTCAAAAAAAAAATAATATCTGAATCTATTTTGATAACCGCTCAACCAATTTTGATGAAATTTCCAGGGCTCAAATACTAAATGGTATTGCATGTTTCTAAGTATTTAAAAAAAATACCTCGTCCAGGGCCGGAGTTGGAAAACATGTGTGCAAAAAAAAAAAATTGTTCAACATAATTTTTTCAGAACAATATTTTTTTCTGAAATCTCGTTCATTTTCCAACAAAATAGCTTCCCTGACTCTCCGACGCAGCGTTTTCGACTAAAAAAATAAAAACCATACTAGTGGACCTTCAAAGCGTTGATAAACGTACATTTTCAGTTTTGTTAAAAGTAGGAAAACCTACTGTTCTACACTCGTCGAAGAGAAAAAACTCAAGAAACCTTTTTCATCAGAAATTGAATAAAAGAAAACATTTTTTTTTCCAAAAAACAGTGGCGTGTAATTTTTATTTTCTGGAATAACAAAACACCTTGTATCTTGGAAACTTCCCATTTCTGGTTCTTCTATATGCAGTATAAGTTTTGACCAGTTGATCTGGGACACCCTGTATATGTATATAAATCCATAGATAGAAAAAAACTTTGTTAAGCAGTACAGTTTTTTTGAAATCCTGATCCATTTATGAACTTTGACGTAATCACGACTTGGGTGTTCTAACATTCATTAAACTACTAATGTGTATACAGGGTTTTTTACTTAAAACTCCGCACGTCAATATCTCGGAAACAAATAGGAATATTTGATTTCTGTGAAAAGTAGTCAATGTATGGGGTCGAGTAGTTATTTTTCACAGTTAAAAAGATTCGACGCACACCAAGAGTAAAGCGTCGCGACGCATCGAAAATATCAATCGATTGCAGGGACTTTGAAATTACGCGCATGCTAAAGTACATGTTATTTATAAACTTTTTTGTTATTCAGTCGAACTCATTTATTCTACTCAGTTTTGAGATATACAGTGTGTCCAAGATAAGGATGTCTATCATGGGGATCTTGAAACCGTGAGATATACAAGGTCGGTTGAATGGAGGCAAAGTTGCGTATTTTGATGCTTAACAAAATGCCGTTTTAAAAGCCAAGAAATTCCGACTAAGTCCGAAATTATCCGAAAAAAACCGAAATTTTTCAAAATTGTTTTCATTTTTTTCTGACCACATTTGAAGAAATATTTTGAAATGAATGGAACTTCTTCATTGCCACTTTTTGCCTTCTACAGGATAGCGTTATTAAATTGAAGAACCGACGTTTCGTCTATGAGCAGCCATCATCAACTATGTTTTTTTAAATACTGTCCTGGATTTTTTATTACGGATTTCAAGAGCCTCCTTATGTTCCTAAACCATCGAGGTATCGCACTAATCAAAAAAGAGGTGGTTGTTTTTGATCCTATTAAAAATGTATTTTTTGTCTCTCTCTAACACATGAGTTCTTATGGAAAAATCCATCAATATAATTTTTTTGAATAATTGCGATACATTGTTGGTTTAGGAACACAACAGGCCCTCAAAATCCGTCATAAAAAATCCAGGACCGTATTTAAAAAAACAAAGTTGATGATGGCTGCTCATAGACGAAACGTCGGTTCTTCAATTTAATAACGCTATCTTGTGAAGGGCAAAAAGTGGCAATGGAGAAATACCTTATCTTGGACACACTGTATATCTCAAAACTGAGTAGAATAAATGAGTTCGACTGAATAACAAAAAAGTTTATAAATAACATGTACTTTAGCATGCGCGTAATTTCAAAGTCCCTGCAATCGATTAATATTTTCGATGCGTCGCGACGCTTTACTCTTGGTAGGCGTCGAATTTTTTTAACTGTGAAAAATAACTACTCGACCCCATACATTGACTACTTTTTACAGAAATCAAATATTCCTATTCGTTTCCGAGATATTGATTTGCGGAGTTTTAAGTGAAAAGCCCTGTATATGTCATCAACTTTGAAAGTTTATTTGATACATCTTGAAAACAGTCCATTTGTAGGATGCATCTTCAATCAAAGATTTTTGAATTTTCTCTAAACTCAATACCTTGGGAGATATTGCAAAAACTGAAGAAGAGAGATCATCTTGTAAATATCATTATCTACTGGGAGATAATGAGGGGCGCGGTATCATCAACCGCGCGCCAATACCCGACTCTCCCCTACTTCAAAAAATGAACTTCGTTTGAAGAAGGCAAAAAAAGCTGCATCAGAAGATGAGCAAGAGCCAAGTTGATGTATAAAACTTCATAGCTCCATCCATTAATTATTAATTCACTTTTTGGACATGTTACCCTAATCACGTACCTATACGAATGCTGGAATAGCAAGATCATTATGTTGATCACCGAAAGTATCAAAATTCCTTGCACTCATTTATCTATTTGTTAAATTTGAAAGTCAATCGATAGTCCATTAAACTTCAATCCGGTTTGCCCATAACAAATCTGAACCACTTCTAATGTCAAGTTCATTACCGCCCGTGAATAATCACGCCAACAACACTTGGACTACATTAATCATTACCACAAAAACTGCATTAGTTTTGGAAAACGGCCATCAATTTGACACAATTAGCTGGAACGTGATTAATTTCATCAAAAATATTTTTCTCGTAATTTGCCGTTTATTATGACCTTCATCTTTTTTTATCAAATAAACAACTGAAACTTTCAATCAATTTATTGCTTATCTGAGATTCCATTGTTTTCATACCCTGAGGGTCTTTATAAACATATGAAGGATAAATGGTTAGGTGTGCACCTCCGATAGAACAGTTAAGATATCTCCAGCAATTATACAGGGCGGTTTAATTATTGAAGTCTGGATTCAATACTTATTTCGACTTCCTATAGAGAGGGTCATCAATTCAAGTTCAGATGACATCAATATTTACACCCTAATTATCAAACAATGGGCAACACGCCTAGTCAATGTTTGATTTTGATGTGACAAAAATTATATCCGCATTTTTGTTGCAAATTACGTGGTTTATCAATGTCACCTTTCCGGACGATTTGGCATTGGCCTCAATATTTTTTCACTATAAATCTATCTTGTTTTATCAAAACACTGAATTAGGTAACCTGTCGAAAAGCTGATCGCATTCTTCTGCACAATTTGGGTCACATTCTCTCGCAATGACTATAAATATTTTGCGTTGGCTCTTCGCGCGCGTATATCTCTTTATCTGGAAACACATTCCCATGTTACATCGGAACGCGAAACAACATTGAAAATGTCACAATGAAAAAAATACGATTTTTAATTTTGACCCGGCAATGTGGACATGTATGTACGTAACGCAGTCGATTAGGCGCCATTGTCGCGTCACTCTTCGTTAAGAGTTTGAGACAGATTTGCGATCAATAGGTTTTTGAGATAAAGCCGTGCCAGTACCAATAATTTGACTGCTGAAGAATTTCTATATACATGTTATACTTTTTACCTATTATTTCTGATTCCAAATACTCCTCCTATACACTTGGATTCAAAAGTTTTGCCTCACCCTAATTTTCCAAAAATATTTTTTTTATTATTAAAAGTGGATTAGAGACGGGACGTTACTTTTCTGAAAACAAGTCTCGATTGTATACTTTGCTGCACACTGTAGGTACTGGTATCAGTAAAGGAGGAGTCCTCATTCATAATACTTGTAAAGCAGCGCAATCATTAAAAGCGGCAACATTTCAATATCATTTCATCATAAGAAAACACTTGTCCAGTTTTAATTTATTTATTCAAAGTCACTACAGCACAACCACAAATATTTATGTTCACAATCGCAGCCTATTTTCATATTTCGCGGCCAATCAATAATTGAACTGAATTCGCCAGGATTGGAAGAATATTCTAGTAACACCTAGAACAGCGTAGAACGTTCGACGCCATCTAGTTTTGCTAGAATACTAGAATCAAATCGATTCTACACACAGTGGTGGCTATATCCGGCGCCTCCACCAATTGTCCGCTGAGTAACTAAGGGGCGACAGACGAATGGGGAAATCTGTGACGTCATTTGTTGAAATTGGTCGGAATCAGAACACAGTTTATATGGTGTTTACCATTTTATTTGTGGATTGTTTGCGTTTGCGTCGTTACTGATTTTTTGGTTAATTTAAATTTATTTTTTGAGAACGCGGAGGTTACGATGTAGTATAGGTAGTACTACAGGAAAGTTATTCATATTTTTACAGAAAATAAATAGGATCGTGCGATTGATTTTGGATAAAAAGTGTGAGGCTCTTTGATACTTTGGTTCTTTTTGGTACTTTGACTCTTTGATAACTTCGGTTTTTTGGGTTCTTTGGGGCTTTGGTTTATTGGTACTTTGGTTTTTTGGTACTTTGAATCTTTGGTTTTTTGGCTCTTTGGTATTTTGGTTCTTTGATACTTTGGTACCTAGGTTCTTTTGTACTTTGATTGGGTCCTTGGTAAATTTATTCTTTGAAAATTTGGTTCTCTGGTACTCTGGTTCTCCGGTACATTGGTACTTTGACTCTTTGGTACTGTGGTACTTAAGCTCGTTGTTACTTTGGTGATCAGATACTTTGGCTCTTTGGTACTTTGGTATTTGGATTGATTGGATATTTGGTACTATGGCTCTTTGGTACCCTGGTTCTTGGATTCTTTAGTACTTTGTTTGATTGGCTCTATGATATTTTGGTTCTTTAGTATTTTGGCTCTTTGGTACCATGTTATTTTGGCACTTCGCGGTACTCTGTTACTTTGACACTATGGTTCTTTGGTACTTTTGCTCTTAGGTTCTTTGGAACTTTGTCACTCTGGTACTTTGGCTCTTTTTGTAGTTTGGTACTCTGGTTCTTTGGTAATTCTTTAGTACTTTGTTTGATTGGCTCTTTGATATTTTGGTTCTTTAGTATTTTGGCTCTTTGGTACCATGTTATTTTGGCACTTCGCGGTACTCTGTTACTTTGACACTATGGTTCTTTGGTACTTTTGCTCTTAGGTTCTTTGGAACTTTGTCACTCTGGTACTTTGGCTCTTTTTGTAGTTTGGTACTCTGGTTCTTTGGTAATAAGATACTAACCAAAGTACCCAAGAACCAAAGTAACAAAGATCCAAGAAGCAAGGATTAAAAGTAGCAAGAACCAATCAAGTTCCAAAAAACCAATCAAGTTCCAAAGAACCAAATATCCAGAGTACCACGGAACCCAGGAATCAAACTACCATAGTGCCACAGAACCAAAGTACCAAAGTATTGAATAACCAAAGAATTAAAGTTAATCAAAAAACCAAAGTACTCAAGATCCAAGAAGCAAGGAACCAAAGTAGCAAAAAAGTATCAAAGTACCAAATTACCAAAGAACCAAAGTACCGAATAACCAAAGATCCAAAGTACCCAAGAACCAAAGTTCCAACGATTCAAGAAGCAAAGAACCAAAGTAGCAAAGAACCAATCAAGTATCAATGTACCAAGTTACCATCAGAGAACCAAAGTTCAAAATACCAAAGAACCGAGGAAGCAAAGAACCAAAGAGCCAGAGTACCAAAGTATCAAAAAATCAAAGTACCACAGAACTACAGTACCAAAGAATCAAAGTACAAAAGAATCAAATCACCGAATAACCAAATTACCAAAGAACAAAAGTATCAAGGAATCAAAGTCACAAAGTACCAAACATCCAAATAACCAAAGAACCAAGGTACCAAGAATCCAAAAAATAACTTCAAGAAAATTAAAAAGACGTGTTCCCTTGGCGGGTCAACGTCTTCCATGTTCAACTCAGATCACAAAACGTTTCACATCAATGATGAGGCGCTTTTGACGAAGAGTCCTATCCCCAACGTTCCTCAAATTATTTTTTAGGAATCCGTTCTGATAGAGGAAGTGTGAAAAAGTCGCGTCTCCTGCCATGCCTGCACCGCGCCACCTCCTCTCACCACTTGTAAATTGTGGCTAAATAGTACATTTTGTATCAAGGGCGGAAAGTAGATGGTTTTGACGAGGGCAGAGACAACCCATTGTCTCTGACGAGGGTACAAGTAGCAGCACGAGCGAAGCGAGGGCAGATATTAGCCGAGTCAAAATCATCTTTCGTTCGTGGTGCAAACAGTTCTTTTTGTACAACCAGTTTGTAATCATTTAAAAAAGAATAATTATGAAAATCAAAAATAAATAATCGATACACTGCACTACACTGCTGACAAGTCAGTGACAACTGTCAATCATGGTTACAATAGGTGTGTTCCCGTATTCTTTTGTGGTGCGGATTCATTGTTACTAGATTGTCACGTGTATGATAGACTGTCACGTGGTTATTAGATTCAGAGGCGTTGGGATTCAAGGAACCGTTGCTAAGCGACCTACTTTTGTGCCCGCGGGCGCAAAAGTACTTTTAGGCCCGGCTGCTAAAATTAGCGACTTTCCGCCTGCCTTGCATGCATTGAAAATTGGACTTTACGTGTAGGTTTGTACAAAAAAGAGCGTTTTTTTGCTTAGCAGAAGTTTAGTTGTGTGCTTTTTAGGTTGAGGTTGAAGACGTGCATAAGCAACAACACCAAATATGCTATCCGCTTAATTAACATATTTTTATCAGAATTATGTGGCAAACCACTCGCCACAAGCCACTGCAGATGCATTTCCCAACTAGAGCCAGCACAAGCTGCACAAGGTACAAGCCAAGGCTGGCCAAATTAGGAAAGTTGATTTTTAACTGTATTTTTAGACCACAGTCACCCAAACGGAACTAACAATTGTTACAACATTGTTTGTTGAAGCTAACAAGGTTCTCATTTTTTCCGGTTGATTAACTAATCGGTTTAGTTTGTTTGCTTTCCGTTAAAGAACCCTTAAATATTCTGCGGTGAGGTACGTTACAAATAAAAGTGAACGTGTTAATAATATGCCCGGTATCCCGATGCAAAGTCAGAGGCAACAATCCGCCTTGATCATCGACCTTCCAAGGCCGATCACTGGCTCATTTGATCGTTTGTTATTGATCCATATAAAGTTACAGATCGTGTAGTTTTTTATCTGGTAGATACGGACATGTAATGATATTAAGTAACAATTATCTCGTCGTGGTTCCAACTGATACTAATAGCAATTCCAACGCATAAACTCTCGCCTTGAAAGATGGAAGATATTTATTTCAAAATCCCGAGGAATTTGGATAATTTCATTGTTATTGTTTATTACTGCATTAATCCTGCGCTTGATATGGCAGGAATAATAGTGCACGTGCTGCTGCTAATGCAGCAATGAATCAACTCTTTACGATGCTGGTCTAACGCAATTTGATTGACGCTGAATGAGCATTGCGGTAAATGGAATAACTTGGGTTTTCAATCGAAGACAAGCTGTCTGCATTGGGTATGCTGAAACTGTTTGGTTTTAATTGGTATCAATATTTAAATTGATTCTAATTTTATATACCCACTTTTGGCATTGGCCATTCAAAAGGTAGTGGGTATTTCAATTTTGCACAGGACACATGGATACGCATCTACAGTGTATATGTTCTTGCATACTCGAAATAAATACAACAACCTCATACCTCAATTTTTTTTCTTCTGAATGATAAACGGAATTATGTCACAAAGTTGATTTCTAGAATTAGAAAGTTTTTCCATGGTAATGGTCAATGATAATGACTAATAATGGCCTACTACACTATACTCAGCGCCATCATTTCACTGCCGACTACACCAAAACATTCGGAATTTAATAGAAACCCTTTTTTTCCAATATAAATATTGTAAAATCATATATTGTGTAATACATCGTTGTATTCGTATAATTTAATACAGGGTGTACTTATAGACATACATTTTCTACAGTGTAATGAATAGAATTATTTACCAAAAAGTTGATTTTTTGAAAAATTTGTTTCAGTCTTAATTTTACACCGATGTAGACAATATTTCCATAGTTTAATGTTGACTTGATCACCCTGTATATAATAATGGAGTTGGCGCTCCCTCAAAATCTTGTACAAGGTATTAAATGTGTCACAGCAGGAAGGTGGGCAATTATATCACCCGTTTGAATAAGCGCCCTCTGCCAATAAATTACGTTTTTGGCTTAATGATGCTGGCATAAGATACAGCTTAATTTCAATAGCCAATCAGCGATGGACTGTAGACGCCTATACAGGGTGACAATTTCAAAACTTGAAATTTTCATTTTTTTGGAACCAAAAACTGAATCAAAAAACGCTCGAAACAGATTCTATAAAACGAAGAGGGAACAAAAAAAAGCCTATAAACCCACCCTTATCTGTAACCCCTAAGACAGGGTGAAAGGGGGCTCGAGTGATACCTTATTTTGAAGGGTTTTCGACACTGATTACAACTGCCGAGTTTCTAGTCTCTGCTGTCATTCCTGTTGATATGAAAGCTGGTCAAAATTTTATATTTTCATTTTATTTTATTCAATAAATAATTACTCGCAAGAGTAAACTTCTCAATACTAAGAGGATATGATGAGGGACTGAAGACCTTCAAAACGAGCTATCAGTCAGACCTTTTGACAAGGATTTCTTTCACCCATTTTTTTTTTTTTTTTTTTTTTTTTTTTTTTAAATATAATAGTATACCTCGTTTTGAAGGTATTCAGTTCCTCATCATATCCCCTTGGTATAGAGAAGGTAACTCTTGAGGGGAATTATTTATTGAATAAAATAAAATAAAATTTTGTCAAGCTGTGATATCAACAGGAATGACAGCAGAGGCTAGAAACTTGGCAGTTGTAGTCAGGGTCGAAGGGCCTTTAAAATGAGGTATCATTCGACCCCCTTTCTATTTAAGACTTCAGGGGTTATCTCACCCTGTTTTAGAGGTTACAGTTAAGGGTGGGTTTATAGAATCTGTTTTGAGCGTTTTTTGATTCAGTTTTTCATTCCCAAGATATGAAAATTTCATGTTTCAAAATTGTCACCCTATATAGCCCGTCAGTTGTACGTTCTACACAGATTTGGCGGTATACAGGGTGTAAATAAATAAGTGCGAACAAATTCAGAAGGTGAATCTTGGGTTAATTTAAAAAAAAAAACTTCATATAAATGTATGTCCTGAAATCTTAACTTTTGAGATACAGGGTGATAAAGATTTGAAAAATATCTAAGAAACCTTGTCAATTATCTGGTGACGGTTGTTAGTAAGTTGTCTGTCAGTTCAAAAAAAATTTTTTTTAAGAAGTACAAAACAGAAATTAGAGTCACATTTGAACTTTTTGATCATAAACAAATAATACAGTGGTTTTTATTGTCTTAATCGAATACGCAACGTCGGACGAAAGAAAGTCAAAAGACCAAATTTGCTCAGAAATAAATGAGAATTACGAAAAAAAATGATTTCCAGAGAAAATAGAGGCATACCATATTTTTCATCAAAAATATTTAGTTTAAACCCCGCACAAACGCCACTGGTACAAATTGAAAAAATCAATCAGAAGAGGTCTTTTGAGGCATAGAAAATTCATACCAAATTTGAATTTTTTCGCACTTATTTATTTACACCATGTATTGATTTGAACAAACCTCGCCGATGCGGCACGCTTGTGATAGTGATGCAACTTATATTCATTTGGTAAACTCTACATCAAAGTAAAGATCATTTTTTTTTGTTAATTCGTTAATTTGATACTTATACTGCTCATTGAGTCTTCCTGTACGTCCTAATTAATAAGATGTTGATAAAATCCCAGAATGTGTGTTTTAGTCACAATTTTACCTTATTTACCTTTCACTGGTAGCAATTTGGCCATTGTTTCAAGATCTTCAGCTATTTGATGATCATTAATTTTTGAGATTCATTTTAACTGTTTTGCCCACAGCTTATATTATGACCATGATCAAAAACAAGCTCTGTGTATTTTTTGATCTGTTAAGAAAAATAGTACCTATATCATCAAACAAGTGGCTAATGATGGCTATTACTCACGAGAATTAACTTGCCATTACACTCGCAATTAGAACACTATACTGTTTCTATGACTGTTAAATTAAGGAAAAGAGTTATGCAAATTAATTAATAACAAAATAACACTGCACAATTCAAGATCTGTATAGGTTGCCTCACTTCTACCGTCACGGTCGTGTGACGTCATCATGTGCAGATTGCAGCGCATAAAATCATAACCTGACTTATTCCATGGACTTTTTTTCGTGGTAGTCGAGAGACTTTTTTTAAGGATATGTGTGTATAAATGATAATAATAAAGTGTATTTTACCTTGTTTAAGATGTTTTCTATCGATTTCTTGGTAGATTCAATTAATACATTATCAGAAATTATTACAAAAAGAAATTATATTAAATTTGGACTTGAATAGCGCAAAAATGGCTGAACCAAATACCAACAAACCATATATTTTTTAAATCGGGATTAAACTTTCATCCTGAGTGAAAATATACAAGGTGTTCCATTTGAAAAAAGTTCGGTTGTTCATATTTTACCACTTTGCTCATTTTTTTTATTGATATTAGTTGTCTTCTTAATAAGTTTAACTCTGCAGGTGGGTGTCAAAATATAAATGGAAACCCTGTACACTCCGTACTTTTGATCAAAAATTTTCCATGACCTATGACGCTGAATAATGTTCCAGCACTCATTGATTCCTAGTAGTAAAAAAACCAATTCATCATTTTACTGTCTCTGATTCTAAATAGTTTTTTGCCATATTATGTCATCGTTTACTCCGGATACTAATTCAAATTCAATCAAGCTGAACCATAATCAAAAAGTGTTTGACCGACTTGAGGAACTATTAAAAGGGCGTGGTCCTAAATTATAGTACCGCTAAAGATTTGACGTCATTTGATCGAAGTTACGCCATCAATCATTCGGGCACTTCGAACATGATTTTCTTCGAATGGGGAATAATATACAGGGTGTTTCCTAACCTCTGTGACAAAATGAATGGGGTGATTCTTCGCTTAATTTTAAGACGAAAATGTGGTATAACTTTTTTTAGAATTTCGCTTTGTTTCCAAAATACAGGGTGTTTAATTTTTTTTTTGATTAGTTTTTTATTTTTAATTAATTTATCTTTTACTCGATTTTGTTGAAGTTTGGTGACGGTATTTATAGTGATAACGGGCTCATTTTGCCATGATCAAATAAAAATTATCGAATACAGTGGCGTCCCGAGCGGCACTTCAACCAATATTATTGGGAAAAAAATGTACGCCACTGACTTTTTGTGTCATTTTCATTTTTTTCTCAGGTTATTCAACTAAAAACGCAACTTTTTGATGTCTTGAATTTTTATCGTATCTTGCCTAATTTTTGAGATAAAAAATTAAATCTAGTTGAGTGAGTTTTGACGCAAAAAGTAATTTTATCGCTGATGTTGAATTTTCTAACAAATACAGCAATCAATTATAATCATTTTAATGGAGAATTCAAAAACACTAAATAAATAAAGAAAAGTTAAAAATAAAAAACGAATCAAAAAAAAAATTAAACACCCTGTATTGTATTTTGGAAACAAAGCGAAATTAGAAAAAAAGTGATACCACATTTTCGTCTTAAAATTAAGTTAAGAATCATCCCTTTCATTTTGTCACAGAGGTTAGGAAACACCCTGTAGATGAAAATCGATTGAATCAATGCAATTGACATTACATATCCTTTTAGTTTTGAATCAACTAAAGGCGTGGCACACATGGAAAAGATTTATTTGTTATTTAAATATATCAGCAACCAATCGGTGGTTTATTGTGAGTTATCGTTGGCATCGGAATGTGTGTGTTGTTCTTGAAACTTGAACTTGGTGGAAAACGTGACAGATTTTATGGTCAGATTTACTTTACAGAAATATATCTGTCACATCTGTCAAGCTTTATGTCTCTTCCTATCGAAGATTCACTAAATTTACAATCCAGTGCAGTAACTTTTAAGAATGTGTGCTCGTTTTGTTTGGGAATTTTTATTTTTCAAGTTCAGTCATCTCATCTATGAATGAGACCTGTGTTGTATCATTGTTTTCTTGGAATAAATCACAATATTGAACAAGGTGAACGAGATTCAGAAAAAAAATTGTATGCTGTTTTATTATCATTTTTACATTCTTCCAAGGTGACTTTGGTACCATCCTTCCGTAAAAACTTGAAATGTTATTTGCCTTTCCAGCATGTGAACCACTGGATTGAACCTAAGATAGATTGCTAAAAGATCCACAGCCAACCGGAGCACCTCCACCAAAACAAGAAGCAGCAGTAGAATAAAAGAGTATTCAAGAGTATTATCGACAACACTGTAACTTGTCATTTATGACACATAACTAGTCATCATAGCAGTGTTGCCAATCCTATGTTTTAATGACATTATTGACAATAGTGTTGCCGGATTTAACTAAGTGTGTGTGTGATTTTCTGTGATATTTAATAATAATATCTTTATTTAGCAAACAACAGATTTAAAAAATAATATATAAATATAAATCCATAATATATTTTTTTAAAAGGCACTATCGCAACACCGCTTCTGGTCATTCATGTCACAATCACTCAGCTATTATTATAGCATTGTTGGTAGGACTCTATTTTAGTTCGTCACAAATAGATCATGATTCTTTTTAACATAAACATCAAAATAACAGGATCTCAATGAATCTGTGTATATTTGCAGATAAAAGTATAATCGACAATACCGCCTTTTGTCATTCAAGTCACATACCCGACTGCCATTTTAACAGTGTTGCCAACGACACCAATAAAGCCAAAGTTACTTGAAAAACTGACACTATTGACATTATTGACATTGAAGCCTTGTTGTCGGTTCCAAATCACTGTGAAGTTGAGCTCAGTTGGATTATTGTGAAGAGGATGAAGATTATCACTTATAATCTCCCTAGAGCTCGAATTATTTCCGGAAATTTTGTCGAGTTGCGAATTTTTTGAAAATTTTCCCGAGGCGCAAGCCGACGGAAATTTTCTTGAAAATTTCCTACCAGTCAATTCTAACCAATCATAGGCTTGCATTTTATTATGTTGCTATGGCATCGACCTAATTTTATCGGAAATCACCCTGCTCATAATCACGTGACTGAAAGATTAATAAGTGGAAATCACCCTGGCTTTGCATCTGGATGTGGCTCCCATATGATTACAGTGTTGCCGTCCCCACTCTCCCTAACAATCTCAACCCAACCCAACTTTCACAGACAGAGATAAGGCAAACGGCAACACTGTGGTTGGTGCATGGGAGCTACATCCAGATGCAAAGCCAGGGCGATTTCCACTTAATAATCTTTCAGTCACGTGATTATGAGCAGGGTGATTTCCGATAAAATTAGGTCGTTGCCATAGCAACATAATAAAATGCAAGCCTATGATTGGTTAGAATTGACTGGTAGGAAATTTTCAATGCAATTTCTGCCTGCTACACTGTTGCCAATATCACAAGAAATATCAGCATTCTCCAGTGTTGCCTAGTCTAGATCAACTATGGTATAGTATACTGCAATTTGTCGCATCATCAAAGTATACAATTCTAGCGGAGTAGTAAAAGAATTTTTTTTTTAATTCTCCGTTTAAAAAAAAAACAGTTTGACTTGATGGCTATAAAACAAGACAATCTCAGCACAATTATTGACATTAATTTGAATTAACAAATCAAATACTGAATCATAAAAAACCGACCCATAGAAACAGACAACATTCCAAGACATAAAAAAATTGACCTTCATTTAGGTGAAAAAACTCAAATGCTACAAATTTTGCAAAATTTAATAAAGTCATTTCAAAACTTGATTTATCATATTATCAATATTTAAAGAGAATAAATTAAATAAGCGGTACACTTTTTTCATGATGAATTATGGATTTTTTTCATGCAAAACCAGTTCAACAAACCTATTGAAAAATTGGGTTTTGTTCATTTTTTTTTATATTCGATATTTATTTACTCTCTCCTTAAAATAAATCAGTAAAGGAGTGCCCTTTCAAAAATTTGATTTCTATATAAAATTTTTGCATGACATAATCTAATTAACAGCTGCCAATTATACAACCCACTATGATCTAATTTTCAATGCCAATTCCAATAATTACCCATAAAATCTATACAATAGCGATTAATAATATTCGGTTGAATTTTGCAAAGATCCTTGGATTATTGACAATGATCCTGACATCTCAATAACAATGCTTTGTCTAAATGGTGTTTTGCTAATGAGGATCATCATCAATATGGCAAATGATAAGGAAGACTAATTAATCAAAGCATTCAGGAGATTTAATAGGAATTGAGATTCCACTCGAGTCGATTATGCATTTTTTTCTATACTTAAGATCAGCAACCAATTACTGTGCAAATCTATCGTTTATCAATGAACCCATTATGATGAACCAACAGGTTGTTATTGTTGATACAATAACGCGCTATAACCTCACAAAACTTTTGTTTGTTAACAATAGCGTCACAGGCCTCAAGTCAAAGCGTCCAGATGTTGCCATGTTTCAACACAAAACGTAAACAAGTTATCACCTTTAAATATATTTACTGAGAAGTCATTTGTAACGACAAACTGAAGAAGAATTATAGATTCAAATGCGAATAAACAATAAAAAAGTAACAAACGTTTCCTACGCAGCAGTATCAAGATCAAATTTCGCTACGCGAGTACCTACATTATGCGCTTATATTTACAATAAAGTATGGCGACAATCGGATCTTAGATCTTATATGAGGCGAATCGGTCGGTGTTGACCAGACGGGAGAAGAGTTTTAGAACAAACTCCAAACCATACCTACTAACCGGGAATAGAATTTTTGTTGGAATTGAGCTGAGAATACAGTTTTGAGGAATGGAAATCCGCTGGGAGCCTAAAAAAATCAATTGCCTTGAATATATTTTCTTTCCAAAAATCAAACTAAATAGAAAGCAGAACACCGAAAAGAAAATGATCGACAATGGAATGTGGGTGAGTGTCCAATGCGTAGGCGGAATTGTAGCAGTGTTGCCATCACGTAAAAAAATATCGAAGTTTGCAGATAAAATGCAACATAAATATACCTTCTGCGATAACAGTGAAAGAAATAGGAAAATGAGTACAAAAAAACAACACAGCTAAGCATTGGAACAGGTTCATAGGAGAGAAGGGTAATATAACATCCAAACGAGTGGAAAACCGCCAAGGTGATCTTCATACCCAAAGTTGGGCAGACTGGTCCCCCCTTCGTGACCGCCAAGTAAAAGCGTCCTTAGAAGGCTGCCAGGTTGAGGCAGAAGTCCAAGGAGGCTGCCCCCAGACTAACTATGGTTTCTGATAATGGACAGCCTCCTCACAAGGTTGGATGCAGAAGGATTTTACACTCAGGCGTACGCGGACGATGAGGGGCAGACACCTAGGGATCGTCTGAGAGCGGATGAAGCTAGCCTGTAAAATAGTAGAAACATGTTACCGAGAGATGGGGCTGTCAGTAATTTCCTCCGAAACAGAGCTCATTCTCTTCACCAACAGAAGGAATATCCGGGAATTCAAGCCACCCACGATGTACGGGACCACACTGTCACTCAGGCAGAAGGTCAAGTACCTCAGGGTTGAACAGCAGGCTAACGTGGAAACCCCACGCCGAAAGGACAATAAAAACAGCCACACTGTGGCTACTGCGTCGGGTGGTCGGAAGACAGAGGGGGCTGAAACCCCAGGTCATCAGGCCGAGGATCTCATACGAATCCGTGATCTGGTGGCCGGCAACCGATAAGACCACTTATGTACTCAAGCTAGACCGACTGCAAAGGATGGCTTGTTTGGGTACAAAAGGCGCAATGAGGACAACTCCTGAAGCAGCACTGAGCATCCTCCCCGGAATGCCAGAGCTAGGACTCTGGGTGAAGAGGAAAGCGATGGCTTCCTATAGTAGGATGGTTGCCCTGAAGACATGAAAGAACATGGAAATGGAAGTTGGCCACACCAGAATATCATCACTGGTGCTGGTGAGGAGGAAACTCCAATAATTATAACAAGAGAGGAAGTAGAAGAAGCTTCAAAGATGCTCAAGAATCGGAAGACACCAAACCAAGACCGGATACACACATAATGAATTCATTGAATATGTGGGAGACCAAGAACCAACGAAACTATCCAACAACATTATAAAGAACGGTTAAATTCCTGACGAATGGAGGAAAAGCACAACAATATTCCCTTATTTAAGAAAGGTGAAAGAACCCTCCTAAGCTCAGCGATGAAACTATTTACCAGCAAACTAAGTTTCCACACACCGCTAAATGAAGAGCAACAAGGCTTTCGTAAAAGTAGGTCCACAATGGATGCAACTTTTACCATCAGACAAATAGCAGAGAAGTCCCTAGAATACAACACACCTTCAATTCGTATAACATCCAACACCTTTCTGGATAAGAGAAGGAACGAAGACCTAAGAAGACAAACTGACACCAGCGATATCGACGAAGATACTGGAACGCACACGTCAGCAGGATGAATGAAGATAGATTACCATGAATCGACAGGGATAACAAACCAACAGGAAAAAGACCCTTGGGCAGGCCATCAAAAAGATGGAGAGACAGCTGGCAGTCCACCTCACAGGAGAAAAATCAGTGAACTGCAGGTGATATGCCTTCAACCAGTGGAAAAAGAAGAAATGACTACATGCAAGAATTAACTTCTCCAAAGAGAAGATCTTCAAAATGAGCTATTCCACAAAACTTTTGACAAGGATTTATTTATAACCTCATTTCTTTTTGTTAGTTTGGGTAAGTTTTTTTTGACAAGCTGTCATATCAACGGGAATGACAACAGAGGCTTGAAAGCCGGCAGTTCTAATAAGCCAGATGAGGGTTTGCTTATACGTTATATATGTATATATACAGGGCTTTTCACTTAAAACTCCCCACGTCAATATCTCGGAAACGAATAGGAATATTTGATTTCTGTAAAAAGTAGTCAATGTGTGGGGTCGAGTAGTTATTTTTCACAGTTAAAAAAATTCGACGCCTACCAAGAGTAAAGCGTCGCGACGCATCGAAAATATTAATCGATTGCAGGGACTTTGAAATTACGCGCATGCTAAAGTACATGTTATTTATAAACTTTTTTGTTATTCAGTCGAACTCATTTATTCTACTCAGTTTTGAGATATACAGTGTGTCCAAGATAAGGATGTCTATCATGGGGATCTTGAAAACCGTGAGAGATACAAGGTCGGTTAAATGGAGGCAAAGTTGCGTATTTTGATGCTTAATAAAATGCCGTTTTAAAAGCCAAGAAATTCCGACTAAGTCCGAAATTATCCGAAAAAAACCGAAATTTTTCAAAATTGTTTTCATTTTTTTCTGACCACATTTGAAGAGATATTTTGAAATGGATGGAACTTCTTCATTGCCACTTTTTGCCCTTTATAAGATAGCGTTATTGAATTGAAGAACCGACGTTTCGTCTATGAGCAGCCATCATCAACTTTGTTTTTTTAAATACGGTCCTAGATTTTTTATGACGGATTTTAAGGGCCTCTTATGTTCCCAAACCAACAATGTATCGCAATTATTCAAAAAAATTATGTTTGTGGATTTTTGCATAAGAACTCATGTGTTAGAGGGAGACAAAAAATACATTTTTAATAGGATCAAAAACAAACAACTTTTCTTTAATAAGTGCGATACATCGTTGGTTTAGGAACATAAGAGGCTCTCAAAATCCGTGATAAAAAATCCAGGACCGTATTTGAAAAAACAAAGTTGATGATGGCTGCTAATAGACGAAGCGTCGGTTCTTCAATTTGATAACGCTATCGTGTAAAGGGCAAAAAGTGGCAATGAAGAAGTTCCATTCATTTCAAAATATCTCTTCAAATGTGGTCAGAAAAAAATGAAAACAATTTTGAAAAATTTCGGTTTTTTTTCCATTTAACCGACCTTGTATCTCTCACGGTTTTCAAGATCCCCATGATAGACATCCTTATCTTGGACGCACTGTATATCTCAAAACTGAGTAGAATAAATGAGTCCGACTGAATTACAAAAAAGTTTATAAATAACTCGTACTTTTGCATGCGCGTTATTTCAAAGTCCCTGCAATCGATTGATATTTTCGATGCGTCGCGACGCCTTACTCTTGGTAGGCGTCGAATTTTTTTAACTGTAAAAAATAACTACTCGACCTCATACATTGACTACTTTTTACAGAAATCAAATATTCCTATTCGTTTCCGAGATATTGACATGGGGAGGTTTAAGTGAAAAGCCCTGTATATCTTGGTTTTTTTTATATTTTTGTTGAGCAACATGGCTATTAGACGAAATAATTGGGGATACAGAATACAGGAGATATTGATGACGAGAAACTCAAGTTTTTTGAAAAAAAACACAAGCCGTTGTGGACTCATGTTCATACTTATCTCAAAATTAGTTACATGAAGATTCAACCTTTCATGTTTGTACAAGTGCATAATTGACACCCTGAATATAAATACTGATTACTGATCACATCAGATATCGACAGGAGGCCTACAGTCCATTCAATCTTGAGTTACGCCGATATAAACAGAAGCACGCGACGGCTTTCCAGGGTCGTATTCCACTTTATTCTGTCTTAAATAAATAAATTGTATAAAGTAATGTTTTTATTGAGTATATAGAGATTTGATTATAAATGTAGGAAATACAAGACTTTAATGCTAATTTTTGGAATAGGAACAGGTCTAGACGGCTTAAACTCATCATTGAAATCTGAGTACAACTCTGATAAATGCGTTGTATGCTGGGTAAGATGATTTATGGGTCGTTCGACCAATCAGACGGCTGCTCGAGATTTCGGGGGAGCTGGCAGTTTGTTTTGACACGGCGTAAAACAAGGTTGAATAGAGTGTGGCAGCGTTGAATGTGTAGGTATATTTTTTGTGTTTTTTTCCATTGAAGGAAAGTTACTTTGTCGGGGAAAATTAATTAGAAGTTAATTCGGGAAAAACAAAAAGAAATAAATTAAGGGGAATATTACTTGAGAGGGGAATTCAGGGCAAGTTGAAGTTACTTAAGAGAAAGGAGGTTTTTTGAGGGAGATTAAGAGGAAGTTACTCAGGAAAAGTCATTTGAGGTAATAGTATTATTTCATATGGAGGAGAAGTGATACTTTTCTTGACGCGATCGTGTTTAGCTATTATAGAGAGCAAGTCATGAAAAGTCACTTCTCCTTCAAATAAAATATGCTATTTTTTCTTCATATTTATGCAGAAACATAATAAAATGTTTTCAAGTTGCCATGTATATAGTTTCAGGCGAAGGCGCAAGGCTTACGTTCGATTAGTATCATAGTGACGTCATTCAGTCTAGAATTGCAACAATAGCAACATACAAGCTGAGGAAAACCAACCTAACTTAATTATTGATTTGTAGAAAATGGAGTGTACGCCGCTGGAAATTATTGCGAAAACCACAATGTAGACAATGTCAAAGCATAAACATTAAAAATAAACAATAGTATAATATACTAGTGAAATTCTCCTCCACGTATCAGCTTGAATCCCTAATAGGCAACACTGTCACGGTGAAAACTGTTCACTGTCAACGTCAACATTTTAATTGTAAATTATGATTTCTTCCAAATAATAGCTGATTGTGATCAATTATTGAGTAAATTCTAGCAAATAATGGAAATTTTGGTTTTGAATAAGTGTTCTTTTGTTAAGTGCAGTGCCCTCAAAATCAAGCGGTATGTTAAAACCTAGGTTGGTGGAGGAAAAGTATTATACTTTTTGTACAACCTTCACGTAAAGTTCACTTTTCAATGCATGCAAAGCTAATTTTGGCAGCCGGGCCTAAAAGTACTTTCGCGCCCGCGGGCGCAGAAGTAGGTCGCTTAGCAACGGTTCCTTATTGGATCCCAACGCCTCTGAATATAATAACCACGTGACAGTCTAGCATACTAGAAGGAACTAATCACGTGACAATCTTGGTGGCAATGAATCCGCACCACAAAAGAATACGGGAACACACCTATATTGTAACCATGATTGACAGTTGTCACTTGTCTGACTTGTCAGCAGTGTAGTGCAGTGTATCGATTATTAATTTTTGATTTTCATAATTATTCTTTTTTAAATGATTACAAATTGGTTGTACAAAAAGCACTGTTTGCACCACGGACGGAAGATGATTTTGACTCGGCTTATATCTGCCCTCGCTTCGCTCGTGCTGCTACTTATACCCTCGTCAAAATCATCTACTTTCCGCCCTTGATACAGAATGTACTATTTCCTGGCAGGATAAAGAGCTACCTCTACTTGAAAGAATTCGTCTAGAAAATGATTCACGTGCGGTAGAGGTTAGATACCACTGCCCCTGCAGTACGGATCAAGTTCCTGATTTTTTTTTTGCAAAAACCTGACGTCCTGTTTATGAAACGTGGGATTTGCTATACTTCTTTGCGACCAGTACAAAATCAGGATGACCAGCGAGGTGTGGTTATTGCAATCAATTTCGAACAATCAAACCTTTTTTCAAGGCAAACCCCATCCTGATAATTTATTACAATTCCTAGAACACGCACCTGTTTACTTCAACAACAATGGACATGCGAATCCTTTTGAATGTAATTTTGCCGATGGAGAGTTTTAGTGCGGATGGAGTTGATTAATGAAAAAGTTTCTGAGAGCAACTACAAGAAATTTGAATTTGTTAGCGCTACACGATAACACCAAAATAACTCTCTATAAACATGGCTGCACTATCCGTATAAGCGCAATCCTGGAGGCAAACCAGCAATAAATCGAGATTCCGCGATAAGTGAAAATGATAATTGCAATACGAGCTGGAACCCATTGTAGAATCACGGCGATGACACGCACCACATAATTTATGTAGTGAAGATATTCCATGCTACCAGAGGCGATTTACATTCGCTTTGTGTACTAAGAAGAGTTTTTGCTTTTAGATTTTGAAAATTACACTTTGCTTCATGCTTCGTATATTCGCAAGTGAGTTCTACGAGGAAGTAAATTTAGAAAAAGGCGATCAATACCAACCGCCGTACTGGAAACTCCAACGTCGCATTTGGGCGACACCTGGTATAATAAAGTAGTACTAATTGCGGTTCCTTTCCAGCCACTAAATGAAGTCATTACTTCAAACCGTAACCAATGCAAAGATTATCTTAATCATCATCCACTGGCAATTTTTTTTTCAGTAATGCATACTGAACTGAAGATAACCGTTGCCTTCAGCTGTGCAAGAACTGCAGTTCATCGATCGTCCTTGCTATTCACAATAATGTGTTTCGGCCGCCCAGGCTGACAAATTTCGTGGGCACTCAGTAAATGCAATTCTGTTTGTTGTGTGGAATGCGGATCAACCATTTCTTGAAAAACGTTATATTGGTGTCCTTGACACGCAGCTAAATGATACAGTAGAATTTTCCTTGATTTTTTTTTTCATCTGAATCTGCTCCTTATGAGCTTTCAAAATGGAAAGTGTAGGATGTGACCTATCACCGGTGATTTATCACATCATACCCTTTCGTATTCTGTGTGTCGTCTGAAAAGCCTGAAAAGATGGTCAATGTCTAGAAGTAATCGTTCATTATTCTCGATATGATTGTTCTTTTACCATCTATATACTTTTATTCATTCGTATATCTTTTGTTCTATAAATTAGGTGACTGAAGTTCAGTTATCGTTTTGAGTACCATGTACTACCAAGGACTGAGTTCTAAGCTAAGTACTACTTTTGTTATAAAAAACATAAGAGATCAATAAGTGTTGAACTCTGTATGCTGACTTGAAGTATGAGAAGCTGTATCAATGTTGGGGCACGTATAGGAGAAGGTTGCCTATATTGACCCGCTACCTAAATTGGACCACAGGGCTTTTTCCCAAAACTAAAAAAGTTCCAAATCATTTGGCAACACTGCACCATACCTTCATCACATGGTAGCCTAGTTTACACCGATAACTCGTTTAGTTCGGTACGATAGTCCAATTGTGTGGGGATAGTACGGTAGGACCAATGCTTGCTTCTCGCCCGTTTACATCGTCTTGCAATGCGTGAACTAAATGAGTATGCAAGCAATTCGTCAAAATGTCAAAAACAAGTCGAAATTATTTATCAACACAATTCGTAACCAAAAAAAAACATTAGTAAGTACGCTCAGATTGCCTTAAATACTCAGAACCAACACAATTTACAATAATAACAATCAACATAACCTCATAATTTTGATCCAGATCGAACCAAATTTAGTTCGGTACACTTTATTTTTAGGTATATGGTGATGAAGGTATGGTACAGTGTTGTCAGATGATTTGGGACTTTGTTTAGTTTGGAGGAAATGTCCTGTGGTCCAATTTATAGGTAGCAGTTCAATATAGGCAACCTTCCCCTAATGATTTCTGTATTGTCGTGTTTATTGTAAGATTTGCTGTTTTTTTGTTGTCATAAAATGTATTTGTTTTTTTTCAGTTTAATAGAATATTAAAATATATTCATTAGTTTATTCTTTTTGAAACTGCTTTGAGTGCGTCAATTTTTGTGTTTGTTTTCTCATTTATCTTCGCTCTATTGTTTTAAGTGATTTTTTGACAATTATTGGATTTCAACAATGATTTTCTTATGGTTTTGGATGGGTTTTACCTTTATAATTAATTTTATTGGTCGTTTGACAATCTTGCTCTAAACGAAATATATTAGTTTTTTTTTATTAGGTACCAATACGCAAAATTTCACTTCATTTAAAAAAAAATTTTTGGTTAGTTCTCTCGTAAGTTTCTTTGATTATTTCAACTTTTATCATTTGTTTTTATGTTTCTCTTTTCTCATATTCTTTGGAATTTTAATCATTTTTTTCTAGATGTTGTTCTCTTCAATGATCTTTATTATTATTCTCAAGTTTTCTAAATTTAGTTCACCAATGAATACAATACTATCAAGTTAATATCGTATTTATTTGTTTTATTATTGATTTGTGGGCTTGATTAAATTGAATTAAAAAAGAGTGCTGAAGAATTGGTATTTTATTTATTTTTCTCCTCATATATTTTTTTTTTATTTCGCTTATTCAATTCTTTTTACTAGGTGTAAAAAAAATATCATAGATGCGCCCATCAGAAGAATAACAAAAAAATGAAATAAAAAGGTTTAAAAAAAAATAAAGGCTATAAAAAACCTGTCAGACAATTCAATTGACTGAGAAAAATAGAAAAAAATGAAAAAAGGTTCAAAACTGATTGAGTGAAATCTGAAGAAAGATGAAACATTTTTAGGTCGTTAAAATCGATAAACGAGTTAAAATATTCTAAACCGAATAAGGTCTAAGAAAAATAAAAAAAAATAAGAACTAATTAAACATGTCTAATGGTGATGATAAAAAAATAAAGGTGGCAAAAATTGGTAAACAAAATATTCAATATCACTAATGCCTGTCTGCACAAGTTCGGCTTGAGATGTTGAGTGGAGCTTAAGATGACAGGTTTGCTATCCAAAACTGAAGCTCCAGTTCGACCTACATCTCAAATATAGACCCTGCATTTGTCTCTGATCTATATGCTACAGACTTCCGTACACGTCAAATAGGATGAACCTCGAGAAAAGGCACTAATCAAGCTGTAGCAGTCACCAAAGACCAAACAAGTCACAATGTGGGATACAAAGGAAGGAGGAAGATGTAGATGAGAACCTATTCTTGACTTCACTTCCTGAGAGTAACCCAACATTTCCAATTCCTTCAGCAGTAAGATCGTCTACAATCCTGCAGATACTTCAAACGCGTGCAGCTCAAATTCAACTACCGACCTATTTCTCAATTCCCCATTTTATCAACAACGATCATCAATCATTCATCAACAAAGCCGTCTTGATCTTCTGCCTTCATATAAGCAACTTAATCTACCATAATTATACTTCCTCTGCCGAACAATCAAAAAAGCGAAACTGGCGTCGACCTTGTCAAGGCTGCGTCAAGATCGTATCAAAATGGCGCAGTTTTTCATCCGAACAATGAAAGACCAATGCTGTGTATGTAGAGGAAAGATTACAAGCGTGAAATGTAATGATTATGAGGTGATTGCTTGCTTTCGGCGACAGCTCGATGTGGGAATTGCTTTCAATTTGTTAATGGTGAGTTAATGTGATCTCGATTTAGACATTATTGGTCAGTGTGACGTGTATATTTGATTTAAATAATGTAAGGGATGTCGAATCTTCTTGTGAGCAAATCTGTCGGAACCATATGTTTGCTTGTCACGGATGAGTCAGGATTTTATGGAAGACGTTTCTATATTTTCTTCAAATCGCACTTCCACATGTCCCTCTAGCTATCTATGAGGAAGCTGCAACTGGCATATAGGTTATCATAGACTGTTGAATTTGGTCACCAAAACAAAGATTAATGCCTTAGGACTCCAGATTGACTAAAAGAAATTCATTGAAATTGCCCCATCACTTAAAAACTCCCGAAATTTCCTACTCCCTACAGTGAGCACAAGAGAAGTTATAACGGATGGTCACATTCCAGAGGCCACCTAGAACAAGGTTTAATGTCTCGGAACTCCGGATTGAGTAGATCGAATTCATTGCAATTTAAACGCGGTGCTCACTTCTTTGAGGTTAACAAATCCCGTGAATTACAACTTCCTGCAGTAAACACACAAGAAGTTATTCTGGGTGGTCACTGTGTAGAGGCCATCAAACACCGAAAAGAATAAGCTTTAATGCCGCAGAACTCCAGATTGAGTGGGTAGAGCTCATTGTAATTTTAACGCGGTGCTCACTTCTATGAGGTCAACAACTTGAATCACAATTTCCTGCAGTAAACACAAAGAAAGGTTTACCAGATGATCACTCTCCAGAGGTCATCAAAAACAGGATTTAGTGCCTCAGAACTCCGGATTGTGTAGATCGAATTCATTGAAATTTAAACGCGGTGCTCACTTCTTTGAGGTCAACAACTCCTGTGAATTACAACTTCCTGCAGTGAACACACAAGAGATTATACCAGATGGTCAGTTTCCAGAGGCCACCAAATACAAGGTTTGATGCCTTAGAATTCCGGATTGAGTGGATCGAACTCATTGGAATTTTAACGCGATGCTTATCAGTATAAGGTTAACAACTTCCGAAAATCACAATTTCTTGCAGTAAACACAAAGGAAGGTTTACCAGATGGTCACTTTCCAGAGGCCATCAAAAACAAGGTTCAATGCCTCAGGACTCCGGGTTGAGTAGATCGAATTCATTGAAATTTGAACGCGGTGCTCACTTCTTTGAGGTCAACAACTCCCGTGAATCACAACTTCCTGCAGTAGACACACAAGAAGTTATACCGGATGGACAGTTTCCAGAGGCCACCAAATACAAGATTTAATGCCTCAGAACTCCGATTTGAGTGGGTCGAAGCCATTGTAATTTTGATGCGGTGCTCATCAGTATGAGGTCAACAACTTACGAAAATAACAATTTTCTGCAGTAAACACAAAAGAAGGTTTTCCTGATGGTCACTTTCCAGAGGCCATCAAAAACAAGGTTTATTGTCTCAGAACTCCGGATTGAGTAGATCAAATTCATTGGAATTTGAACACGGTGCTCACTTCTATGAGGTTAACAACTCCCGTGAATTACAATTCTCTGAAGTGAACACTCAAGAAGTTATAACGGATGGTCACTTTCCAGAGGACATCAAAAACAAGGTTTAATGCCTTAGAGCTCCGTAATTTCAACGCGGTGCTCATCAGTATGAGGTCAACAACTTCCGAAAATAATAATTCCCTGCAGTGAACACAAGAGAAGGTTTTCCAGATGGTCACTTTCCAGAGACCATCAAAAACGCGGTTTTATGCCTCAGAACTTCGGACTGAGTGAATCGAATTTATTGAAATTCTAACGCGGTGCTCATCACTATGATATTAACAACTCCTGAAAATTAAAACTTTCCACAGTAAACACAAGAGAAGTTATACCGGGTGGTCACTGTTTAGTCAGAGGCCATCCAAACTAAGGTTTTAAGCCTCAGAACTCCGGATTGAGTAGGTCTAACTCATTGTAATTTTAACGCGGTGCTCATCAGTATAGGGTTAACAACTTCTGAAAATCACGATTTTATGCAGTGAACACAAAAGAAGGTTTACCAGATGGTCACTTTCCAGAGGCCATTAGAAACAAGGTTTAATGCCTCAGAACTCCGGGTTGAGAAAATCGAATTTATTGGAATTTAAACGCGGTGCTCACTCCTATGAGGTTAACAACTCCCGTGAATTACATTATCCTGCAGTGAACACTTAAAAAGGTATAACAGCTAATCACTTTCCAGAGGACATCAAAAAAAAGGTTTAATGCCTCAGAACTCCGGATAGAGTGTGTCGAACTCATTATAATTTTAACGCGGTGCTCATCAGTATGAGGTCAACAACTTCCAAAAATAACAATTTCCTGCAGTAAACATAAGAGAAGGTTTTCCAAATGGTCACTTTCCAGAGGCCATCAAAAACTAGGTTTTATGCCCCAGAACTCCGGACTGAGTGAATCGAATTTATTGAAATTTTAACGCGGTGCTCATCACTATGATAATAACAACTCCTGAAATTTTAAACTTACCACAGTAAACACAAGAGAAGTTATACCGGGTGGTCACTTTTCAGAGGCCATCAAAAGTAATTTTTTAGCGAATTGAGTAGGCCAAATTCATTGAAATTTTAACGCGGTGAACAACTTCCGAAAATTACAATTCCTTACAGTAAAGACAAAAAAAATTATACAAGGTTCTTAAAATAAGTCAAATATTCACCCTTTAAAGTTTGTACAAGTACTCAATTTACACACTGTAAATAGAGACCCCAAAAAATATATTATCTGATTGATACAGACCCAAGGCAAAGAGTAGATCATAAAAAGCCCTGCATTTAACTTGATTATCAGTGGAAGCGATAAATTAAGAAATAAATGAACATAAAACATGTTATACTGACAAAAAAAAACAGTTGAACGCCATACAGTCATAAAGGTTTCCATGTATTCCGATTTTATTGTACCTTTCGGTAGCTCATAAAAGCTTCGTTAAACAGGTAATAAGATGCTGGAGTGATTAACCCGAGTTTGGAATTTTGCTACAGAGGACATCAAGAATCCGTGAGCGAATCAAGATTATTTATTGAAACTATGAATAGCAATGATTCTGCAGATCCTGAACAATCTCCCATTTCATTCCGATGAAATCATACAGGGTCAGCAATTGTAAAATTATTCATGACGGTTAGTTTGAATTAGGTATAGAGTTGAATACATTTCTTGCATCCCAAGTTATATGACTACAAGCTTCGTATACTCATAATCTTCAAAGGTCAAAACCACTCAGTTGGTAAATTTATGATAAGCATTGTATTTACCCCCCGCTTATGAGATTGTATAGAGCAAGCGACCAAGGTTTATTTATTTTTTTCAATTGTTTTTGTTATTTACCATTTTCCATGCAGACAACGATCAGCTCAGCTGACCAGACAACATGCATCTTTGTGAACATTTTTTATAATAGAGTGTTATTTTTTCCTTGTGCTGTCTTTCAAGCTTCGAATAACTTAATTATAAAACCATAATATGATTATTACTTTCATATCGGGTAACCTTAAAGAATAACCAGTCGGCCTAGTTAAGAGTAGGTGGATTCTTTACTACATGTACAGGGTCACGTTGTATTGTAGTTTGTGATTTATCAGTAGATTTGTATTTTTGAATGATACTTTTCCAAATTTTCATAGGAAATTATCGCTACATCCTCCATAGCATTTTCAAAGGTGAGTCAATAGAAAAAGAGGTGATGCAGTTAACTAAAAAAATGTAGAGGAACCAGAATCAAAGTCCAAAGCAATGTCTTGTATGCATCCAATAATAAATAATCATCTCAACAACCAAATTAACATACCCTAAAATAATTAATCCGGTCGCTCGTTCGGAAACAAAGCAGATATTTATAAAGCTAATTAGCGCCTAGATGGCCTTGCTACAGTTCCATAAAAAACCCGATTTAATCAATCTTTTCTTCAGCATCTTGGAAAACAACATGCTTTATTAATATGAGAAGAATTTTTCTTCTCTTTCTTCAAGGCTACAATCTGAATATTTCCATTTTAAATGGTGATGCATTAATTGTTTATTGAAGAATAAAACTGTATAAACACGAAAATCTTCAACTTTAAGCGTAATCGACATTTTATTGGTATATTAGCGTCAAATAAAATATTTCACTGCAGGATTTCCTCAGTCGTTAAAATGAACGTGCACTGAGGAATGCTCACCACAGTCGAGCAAGATCGCATTCTTCATAAAACAGTAAAATAAAGAGAAACTCAATATTCAGTTTCTACTCAATTTGAATCTTTTTATCGAGAGTTTGGTGGAGTCCTGTCTTAACTTCCAAATAAGCTTCCAAAATTTCAACAGAACGCGCATGTCAGAGACCAGCAACATGTCGAAGACACCTCAATAGAGTTCACATGAAAGCTAAACTGTGTCTCAAAAGAAAAGAATATACACTGAAAGAAATTTATGAAAAAGTCACGGTGCCACCCACCGGTCATGTCAGAGCTGAATTCAATGTAAACGCACCAAAAACACCAGGATAGGAAAGCAATTTTATTGGTACAGATGGGAAGGGCGTATGTACAGAATATAAGGAAAAGTTAAGGGGAGTCAGGAAGGGTGGGAGAGGGGGAACTTCGGTGGTGAACTGGAGACCGTCAAGGTGTGGACAAGGCAAAGGGTTGTCGATGCGTTGCAGGAGGTGATGTGTATCCACGGGATCAGGGTCAGGTGGGAAGACAAGGGGAGCATCATGCGCAGGACAGATATCCTGGCTAACCTCGGCAGGAGGAGCAGCACGTTGCAAGAAGTACAGGAGGAGAAGATGCTCTAGGTTGAAAGTCAACACAACTCTGCATTTCCCAATGAGACGCTATCGATGATCAAAAAGACGACACCCTTATTCCTTCACCATCGTTGGAGACAGCTTTTGACTTTTAAATTCATAAGACAGAAAGACTACTCTTTCTCACCATTTAGGGAAGAGAGGCTCAAGAGAGGGGGTTGATGATGGGGGTCTTTGTGGTGATAAGGGTCTGGAAAAATGCTCTATCATTGGTTGTTATTGTTAATATTTCATTTTTATTGACAATCATTTTATCAACTCGATACAAGAGTGGGTATATATTTTTCAAAGTATATCCGGCATACCTGTATTTATACATCCAGATAAAGACCAATAATCGCCCCCTCAACACCGTCTCGGCTAAATAATGACAACAAATCGTTCACTGTAATAATAAAGAATGCATGAAAAACTTCATAATTAGTCCGGTTAAATTACCGTTTGACATTTCTGTTTATATTTAAATCAGCGTCAAGTGCAATGTGTTGAAACAATTACACTATTATTTACGTAACTAATATTCAAATGACAACGGATCGGAAGGGTGGAGCCTCAAATTGGCTAGCAAAGAGCGCAAGGTACAACAATGCACCGTGGCGCGATTGATTTATCGGAATTGCAAATCGGACATTTTATTACGACCTTGTATTATTACATTGATTTGGAATTTTCTTCGTTTGTTGAAGAGTTGGGTATCATCGGAAGAATTACGTGATTAGGTTTAGACGAGGCACCAGTTTCAAGGTTTATAAAGCTTGCACATGAAGATCACTGCATGGTTAAAATGAAGATTAGATTGTTGAGGAAATACTTATCAGCAACCAGACACCTGTCTCCACAGAGGAAAATGTATTTATATCTCAGACAGAGCGGGCGTGGGTCGTTAAATGTGGGCTATGAGAGCATCAGTTGCAATATCAACGTTCTCCAGAGTACCGGTTAGGTCTCAATCTTTTTAAATGCAGACAGAGTACGTACTTCTTCAAAGATGGGGGAAGAGGAGAGACCAGTTTTGGATGTGTTTTGTGGGTTCAAGTATGTGCAGCGGACTGTGTAGATTTTTTACATTCCCATGCACAAACCCCCATCCACATTTTTTGCACACCCCATATACAAGACTGATAACACATGACCCGAAGGTGAAGAGATTGGAGATAACAATGTACGTGATCGTAGCGCCACCTCTCGGCAATATTGGGTAATGGTCCATAACCCCCATAGCCCAAAGATTGAAGATGTTTGTGTTAAATTGAAGAGTGTGACACAAACTAGCATAACATTCGCTTGAAAATTCTAAAAATAGTTTTTTCTACGAGCGTGCGCAAAGTAACCACTTCGCACACTCATTTGCGTGTGCAAAGTAGCCTTTTCCCGCACTAGTGCGGGAAAAATTTTTCCCGCACTCAAATGTCAACTCAAATAACTACCTACCAATTTGTTGTTTCAAACTTCGTTTCCATACCAACCAAACTGTAGATAATGCACTTTCTAATGCACAAAATAATGTTCTTGTTACTTTTCCCTTTTCGGTCAAAATCAAAATGAAACACACAATTCCTTTTTTGCGTTACAAACGCATTCGCCAGTAATGTAAACAAACATTGATAATGACGACTTTCAATCGGCATTTGTGAGTTATTCTTGCTTGATTTTGGAGCAAACTACTGTGTTTATCGGAAATCTTCGAACGATTTGAGCTGAATACTGGCATAAAAAAACCTAATCATGTATACAAACAAACGGACAATCAAATTTATAAAAGTATAAACGATTAAACGAAGACTGACTGACACTGACCCAGCTGTCTAGAGTGTCATGTCAAATCAAAACAGTGTTGCCAATAGCAGGGAATAAGGCGACAAAAGAGGAAATTTTATGAACAGTAATCGGACATGCCCTTGCATTTCAAATATAAAATAAATCAATTATGATTTTGATTATACCCATATTATCCAATTTCCAGCTGCCGCCACAAACTGTTCTTTCAATATAAATATATTGTTAAGCATAAATAATAATCATTATTCTCAAGTTCTATGTTTTTAAGTGCGTTCAAATAATATATTATCTAAAGTTTTTCGTGTCTAATCTGTGAACGCTCGTAGAAAAAATATTGTTCCTAACAAGTTCGCAAAGTGTCTTTCCCGCCCTTAAAGCATATCCGAACTCCGCTTCGCGTCGTTCGTCTAACTGCTTTTGCGTGCGGGAAAGCATCACTTTGCGAACTTGTTAGGAAAATAACTATTTTCTACGAGCGTGCACAAAATGACTGCTATTTGCACACTGGTTTGCGTGTGCAAAGTAAATTTTTACCGCAGTCAAATGTCAAACGTTAAATTTTATACCAGTTTATTGTTTTGAACTCTGTTTCCATGCCAACCAGATTGTATAAGGAATGCACAAAAATGTTCTTGTTCCTGTCCAAGATCAGTATATAACGGGTTGCCACACTTTTACGGTCATGACGTCATGTCAGGTGTTGCCAGATGATCCCTATCAAAAACAGTGGAACAGAAACCCATGGGCGAAATCAATAGATCTCCTGTTAAAACAGTACTGCTGGCAACCTTGCGAATGACACATGACACGATACGATGCAGACCGATGCAATCGAATGAACGGAATCAGTCTACTGTATAGACGCTAGGCACCGATGACGTCATATTTTTTCCCCTCCGTCTCTTACCTCAGGCGAAGTGAGGCAACCTCTTGCATACTGATCCTGTCCACTTACCAATAAAAGACATACAAAATAAAACACATGATTGAGTATTTGACATAATGCAGAGTGGCTCCGGACAACTATGACATATTAATTGTAACAAATGTGCGCATCGTTGCCAAGTTTATTTTATGAGGTTCTATTATTTCAGTTGAAACATATTATTAAAAGTCTTTCATTTTTAAATTATTGTGAATGCTCG
The DNA here is from genome assembly GCA_958502075.1 of Orchestes rusci. Lineage (NCBI taxonomy): Eukaryota > Metazoa > Arthropoda > Insecta > Coleoptera > Curculionidae > Orchestes > Orchestes rusci. Next base: position 77,526,357 of record OY293305.1, on the reverse strand, counting down.
TAGAAAAAATATATTCTTCCTTAAACATACGCAGTGTCTTTTCCGCGCGGGAAAGCATCACATTGCGCACTTGTTAGGAAAATAACTATTTCAACCTTTCAAAGACGCATTTAAAAAATAATTCCGAAGGAAGAGGTTGTACAAAACATTTATCAAAAATACAATTGCCAAGTTGAAAAGAGAAAAAAAAACGCAATAAATACAATTTTGAAGACAAAGGACGGTATTCAAGTCAAATTGAAGAAAAATAGTTGCTTCAGCAGCTGAAACTAAGATCTGATTACCTTGATGAAAATGGATGCTTTTTAAAAAAAATCGGGTTAAAATACGTGAAATCATCAAAATTACATTTTTGAAGAACTAAGAACGGATTTTGTGTCTAATTGAAGAAAAATAGCAATTCCAAGTGTTACTAGAACCTCATCAACTTGGGACAACTGATAAAAATCTTTTCAAACTTATAAAAATGCATTTGAACGCGAAATTCGAATTTGATCTTAGTATGGCTCTAATTTGTAGAGGGCGCTACCTACACTTATTTTTCCTATTATTAACATTCGTAAGCTTTTTGGACGTACCTGTATTATATTTTCAAGTTGAAAATCTGATTTTTTCATCATTTTCACGCAAAAAAAGTAGACTTGTTAAAAGTCACTTGGTGCAACCATTATCAAGATATTTGGATTTGAAATAAAAAATACAAGTTATTTTGGGATTATTGTCAAGCAAGGTCTTGCATTTTTTCTGAAAAAAAATCAGGAGTCTCCCTTGTTGAGAATAAGAAGAAAACTTCCCATAAACATGTGTCCGGAAATGCTCCGTTACAAAGCTTGAAGATTTTTATTTTTTTTTCCATTTTTTTATATTTCAATAAAAATTGTTGTTTACATAACTCATCAGTTGAATTTTTTCTTTTTACTAAAAATATGTAGCAATCATACAAAATATTTTTTAACTTTACCTCCGCCATTATTTCAAAATCAGATGTATTTATTATTTCAAACCCGAATATCTCGAGAATGGTTTCCTGTAGCGACTTTAAACAAGTATACTTTTTCTGCATAGAAAATACAAATAAATCTGTTCTGTTGCACGTCCAAAAAAGTTATGACTGTTAAAAATTGGAAAAATGATTGTAGGTAGCGCCCTCTACAAGTTAAAGCCATACTAAGATCAAATTCGTATTTCGCATGACAAAAAACCCCTAAATACCAATTTTTATCAAAATATCGGCATTGCTTCAAATATTATTAAGAAAAAACAAAAATGCAAATAAAACTTCAACACCCTGTAGCTCTGTAATGAAGCATTTCCGGATACGTGTCAATGGAACGTTTTCTTCTTATTTTCAGGCAGGGAAACTCATACTGATTTTGTTTGCAATAATAATGAAACACCCTGTATAATACAGAGTGTTTGTTAGCTTTTTCATTATATTTCTTTTTATTTTCCTTTTTATTTGTACTGTAATGTAACGTAAAAGATATCAGAACCTCATTCACTGATAAAAAGCTGATAGTAGTTTTCCTTTGCATTTAAAAATAAATCTGGAAGAAGGTGGCACACAAAAGATCATCAGAAATACAATTTTGAAAATCTGGGGACGATTTTACGCCAAACTGAGGAAAAACAGTTGCTTCAACCCATCCCAGTATACCCTTCGCTTAGAAAATCCAAAAATACGTAAAAAAAATTGGATAAAGGTGAGACAAAAATATCATCAAACATACAAATTTGATGCTAAGGGGATGATTTATAAAATTAAAGAAAAATAGTTTCTATTATATATACTAGAATCTCATTCGCTTGAAAAAACTAAAAAAGTGTGCTCAACCTTTGAAAAGACATTTCTTGAAAAAAAAGGGACAGACACACTCATCAAAATTACCTTTTTGAAGATCGAGTGGCGATTTTTGCGCCAAATTGAACCTTCCAATGATAAATTTTTGAAAAATTCTGGAAAGTGAGACAAAAAAAATCATTGAAATTACAATTTTGGGGGATGATTTCAAGCCAAATTGGAAAAAAAATTGCTCCAACTTATACAACGAATCTCTTTTGTTTAGAAAAACTAAAAATACTTTTCTCACCCTTCCAAAGATGCATTAAAAAAGTTTTGTGGAAGAAGGTGACGGGGATAAGGAAAATTTTTGTGTAAAATTGAAGAAAAGGAGTTGCTTCAACTCAAACTAGATTCTCATTTAATTTATCAATAAAAAAAAAAAAAAAAAAAAAATGTGATGAATTGAGGACTCCACTTTCTTCTCCCCTAGTGTAGATTCTCATTTGTTTGAAGAAACTGAACAATAGCTTTGTCAAGCTTTCAAAGATTAATTTCAAAAAAGGATTGTTGAGGTGGGACAAAAAAAAATCATTAAAAATACAATTTTGAAGTTAAGATTTTCACGCAAAGTGAAAAAAAAATAGTTGTTTCAACCCATACTAGAATGAACATTGCTTGGAAAAACTGACAATGGGATAATCAAACTTCCAAAAATGATTAAAAAAAATTTTTGAGACAAGCTGAGACAAAAAATATCAACAAAAATACAATTTTGAAGATAGAGGAATGATTTTTGTATCAGATTAATGAAAAATGGTTGTTTCAACTCATACTAAAATATCATTGTTTAATTAAAAGTAATAATATGGTTTTTTCGACCTTTCAAAGCTGCATAAAAAAAACTGTTGAGGAATAGGTGGGACAAAAAAAAGACTACATAGAAACTCTTTCGCTCAAAAACTAAACTCTTGAAATAATGTAACTAGACCAGGGGACGATTTTTAGGCAAAATTGAAGAAAAATAGTTGCTTCAAATTTACATTCAAATATTCGCTTTGTAGAACTAAAGATAGTTTTCTGGACCTTTCAAAGATGAATTTAAAAAAAAATGTAAGGAGAGGTCGTGGGACAGAAAAAATCATCAAAAATACCATTTTGGAAAATCTCATCAACGTGGAAAAAGTGAAAACAGCTATGCATTTGACAAGAATCTGATAAAGAAGAAGCAGTTAGAAGAAAAAGCCTCCACAAATACATTTTTGAAAATAAGGGGACGAATTTTAAGTAAAATTGAGAAAAAGTATAGGTATATAATTTGTCAAAAAAAAAAGAATATCTGAATTTATTTTGAAAACCACCCAACCGATTTCGAGTATTTGAAAAAAAAAAACTTCGTCCAGGGCCGGAGTTGGAGAACATGTGTGTACTATTTTTCAAAAAAAAATGGGCACTTCCGGCCATGGGTTCCCCATCTCAAACTTTATGTTTCTTTATTTGCTGTATAAGTAGTGACTAGTTGATCTGGATCACCCTGTATAAATAATAATAATATCTTACATCCGTATCAATAAAAAAAATATGAACTAGAAGCAGAAAGGTGGTGTGTGGGAGTGCCACATAATTGAACTGTTATTCTTGAGTGTTATAATTAATATCTTGTAATTATCTCAGGAAAATTGTGTTAAAGTCTTCAATTTTTTTAATTTTTGATCTTGAATCAAACATCCAGAAATTTGTTCACCCTGTATCAAATTGTGAAAAACCAACTCTTCTTGCTAATTATATTTCTCAATTACGCTAGCAGATAATCACGAATTTCGTGCCCTTCAATTAAATATTTATAAGTAAAAGTGTTGGTAATCCTCACATAAGAAATTCTAACATTATTCAATCAATCTAGCCTGTGTACCCAGGTACTGGCTGACTTGCCAGTTTATTATTCATATATTGATTTGTTACATAGTTGGCATTTTCTTTTGTTTTCGGATTTACTCATTTCAATCAATTAATTGACTTTTTTTTTTCGTCATACGTGTGAAAGGGATATGCTCGTAGGTTTTATAACATTGAAATAATCAAGGCGTGTCCGAGACCTTTTTAAGTGGTTTGAGAGGAAAAGTTGTTGCTGCCCAATTACATTTATTTCTTTAGTTGGTTATTATCAATCTTCCTTAAGTATGTGGTTATTACAAGGTGACAGGATTAAAAGTATTTAGCAAATTGTAAACAATTAGATTAGTATTTATTATTTTTATATTCACTTTTCTCTTTTATTAATCTTTTTATGGAAAACTATTTTTACAATCATTTTGACTGGCACATCTAGAAAAAAACATAATCCTTGACAATGCATGTCTCGAATTACCAAATTTCAGTCGATAACGTCATTCCCGTCCGCTGTCGCCGTGCAGTATCAATTAAAGATCCTATAGCGGTTCTCTTGGAAAATACTTCAATTTGTTACAAAATACAGCAAGAAAGTATGGGAGTTTTCCAATGTTATACAGTGTGACCCATTTGTTTTGGGAACACCCTGATAAAAAGTTTATTTCTTAACCGATTTGGTTCGTTTTTTTTTTGGATTGTAGAGCTCGAAAAATTGTATATTCTTGGCAAAAAGTGACCTTCGCCATTTTGACTTCAAGGCCTACTATGTTAGTTTTTAAGAGCAAAATTTCAGGAAACCATATTAGCGATTTTTTTAGAAAAAATCTGTGTGCGCCACTGGATTCAGCATCCTTTAAAACGGGTCTATACAAATTTTCAACCGAAAATATCAAGTTGAAAAAAATTAAAAATTCGCACTTCAACAATCTTTGATTCTATCAAAAGAAATGATAAATGCATTGAAGTTGATGGTGGTTTGGTAGAAGTTACAAATTTTTAGTTTTATGTCATTTTTATTTGTTTTGATAGAATCAAAGATTGTTAAAGTGCGAATTTTTAATTTTTTGCAACTTGATATTTTCGGTTGAAAATTTGTATAGACCCGTTTTAAAGGATGCTGAATCCAGTGGCGCACACAGATTTTTTCTAAAAAAATCGCTATTATGGTTTCCTGAAATTTTGCTCTTAAAAACTAACATAGTAGGCCTTGAAGTCAAAATGGCGAAGGTCACTTTTTGCCAAGAATATACGATTTTTCGAGCTCTACAATCAAAAAAAAAACGAACCAAATCGGTTAAGAAATAAACTTTTTATCAGGGTGTTCCCAAAACAAATGGGTCACACTGTACATATATTTATACAGTGTGTCTGCTTAAGTTGGCCACATATGGGAAACTTTTTTATTATTAATTTTAGGAAAAAAAGTTATTCTTTATAAAAAGTTCTGCATGTTCCAAAACCTGAAATGCAACCATCAGATATTACATTTTTTCATTTGAATTAATGCATTGATTTAAATGTCCAATAATTAAAATAAGAGATTACTGTTTAATATTAATTTATTTATAAAATTTAATAAATTTAAAAAAGAAAAAAACAATCATTTTAATGGTAGTGTTTATTTTTCTTTATAACAATTTTCGATATTGTCAAATTTTACTCTTGAGTGAAATTCATATTTTTTGACAAACCTCGTATACGACTGAAAAAATGTAATATCTGATGGTTGCATTTTAGGTTTTGGAACATGCTGAACTTTTTATAAAGAATAACTTTTTTTCCTAAAATTAATAATAAAAAAGTTTCCCATATGTGGCCAACTTAAGCAGACACACTGTATATATTTAATTTTTACAAGGTCAAAGTTCGTTTGTTCATCATTCCCGTCCGTAAACAGTTATTTTCAAATAAATAAAGACGTTAGGATTTTCTACTACTCCCTAAACTCTAAACTCACTTCTATGTTACTATCTATCTAACTAGTCATTCCCGTCCCAAATAATTATTTTGCAATTCACTTTGTTTTAATCAATGATAAAGTGAAACTTCATCTATTACTGCCCTTACATTGTTCTCATTTTTATCAATTCCGTCAATAAATAATTAAAACCCAAGAGATTACTGATTAATATTAAGTAAGGAATTGTTATTAAATATTAAAGTTCTACATGTTTTGTTTGGTTTGTTTATAGCTCAGAATGTTTCATTATTTTTTCAATAATGAACAGATATAATATGAAAACGTCATTCCCGTCCATATACAGGGTGTTTATTAATTGAATGCCGATACTAAAGGGTGATAATCCTTGGATGATTTCAAGACAAAAAGTTCATATGAACATAGGTCCGCAAGAGCTTAATTTTCAAGGTACAGGGTGTTGAAATATTAAAAAATAAATGATTTTTTTATAATTACTTTGATACTATACCAGATATCCTTATGAAATTTGGTACACGTCTTCTAGGCTTCAATATGCGTTTTGTGATTACAAACAATTTCATATTATTTTTACCAGTGGCGTCCGTACGAGCTTTGCACTCAATATTTTTGGAGAAACAACTTGTACGCCACTGCTTCCTTCCAAAATAAAAATCATTTTTAAAATCTCTATTTATTTCTGAGCCAATTTGTTATCTTCATTTTTTTCCGACCGGCGCATGGTTTTCGCTTAAAAAAATAAAATCTACTCAATTGCATTGAGACCCTGCTGTGTCATCCAATGTTTTCAAAACAGTGGCGCCCTCTCTAACATTCCCATGCATTTTGATGCATAGAAGACAAGTACCAAATTTCAAAAAGATATCTGGAATAGTATCAAAGTGATGATAAAAAAAAGATTTTTTTTTAAATTTTAACACCCTCTATCTTAAAATCTATGCTCTTGCGGACCAATGTCCATATCATTCAAGGATTATCACCCTTAAGTATCGGCATTCAATTAATAAACACCCTGTACATCATTCCCATCTTTCATAGATTTAAAAAAACTTGAATATTTTTCAAAATACAGAAAAACTGAATGATTATTGTGATGTTTATTCAAAATACTTTTGTCATGATATTCTAATCAGCACAAGCATTTTGTCTTTTTTATTCCTTATAACACTTTATTCAAAGAAATGTCATTTTTTTCAAATTCCCGTTGATTTTGAACTTTTAAGAAATCTTTACTTTACTTCGATGATCTGTAAAAATCATTGATGTTTGTAAAAAGAGAACAAGATTAGACCCTACTTAAAAAGAATTAGTTTTTTGGAAATTTAGGTTTTCATTTTATTTTTTCTTAATTACCGAAATCATGCAGAAAATAACTTTTGAAAATATTTTTCATTTTTTGAAGTCACTTTTTTTTTATGTCCGCTGGCCCTCCGAAGACCAATAAATTTCATGTTTGGTGAAGATTCGAAATCCTTTTTGGTAAAAATTAAACTTTTTGGTAAAAAATTATAAAGGGAAAATGGAGCGAAAAATTACTAAAATAAAAGGTAAAAATTGGACATTGATAAAATTCTTAATTAGCTCGTTTCAGAAAAATCATGATTAAAAAACTAATCAAGATATTTATTTGTATTTGTAATTTGCTCCATTGAATTAATTCCCTATAAATGCCATTGAAAAACTGTACAAGCCAGTATAAAAAAGTGTCAATAAACCAAGTCAAATTAACCATTAAAAAAATTTACAAAGTAGCATGGAAAAAAGTGAATGAAAAATTAAGTCAAATTTAAACTTTTCTGACAAATTTTTGATGACTCATTCCAGAAAAAAATTAATAACTCAAAAACTAACCAAGGTAATGATTTGAATTTTGCACCAGTGAAATCTACACAAAATTCCCTTTTATCAAAAAAAATATACATCGTGTTCTGGAAAAATGTGGAGAAAAATTAGATCAAATTTGGACAACTGAACTGAACAAAAGATCGATTTGAATTTTGCACCAGTGAATTATTCACAATTTTTTTTAAAAAGACCGTTAAAAAACTGTAGGGAAAAGGTAGCAGGGACAAGGGTGAAAAAAAATTAAGTCAAATTTGAACTTTTTGGAAAAATACTCGTTCCAAAAAAAAATCATAAATAAAACTACACAAAATTCCCTATAACTACCATGAAAAAAAAAATTACATGGTGTTATGGAAAAATGTGGAGGAAAATTGATATAGATGTGAATTCTACACAAAATTCCCCAAAAATACTATCAAAAAAATTTACCACACAAAATTCTATACACTTTATTTGTATTTTTGAAACGTTTTTGAATCAAAATATGCCTCTCTTCTCGATATTTTGACATTTTTTTTGTATTTATTTTCTTTATATTAACTATTTTTAATAATAATTGAAGTGACAATTTTAAAAAACTCCCCTCAATTAAAAAGAAATAACTGGAAACAACCGGAAAAAATAGCACAAAGAATTAAATGGTCTAAAAAGTGTAAACAGACTAAATAAAAATTATTAAAAATCAAATTGAGCCACAAATTGAGCCACCCTCAACTTTGGAATAAAATATATAATAATAATAAGGTTTATTTGATCAGGATTTGTCACCTAACTGACAGTTGATCATTGCATAATTTTTGTGTAAAAAATTGATAAAATTAGGTATTTTTTACACACAGCCCAATTCCATTTTTATTGATTAAAAAGCAGAATTAAAAAATAATTAAGCGAAGATATCACTTACCCAGTTTATACAGAATGACTAAAAAAGTTCGGACTAAAAATGATACCAGGAAACTTTTCATGAAAAGTCTCTTTGAGATAAAATATTTTTTATTTTATTTTATTTAAAATAAAAAGTGGAACTTACATGGACCGAAAGGGTGGCTACTTGCAGAACGAAAAACAGTGACAAAGCAGGGATGGGGGTGGTTCGACACATCTCGCTGTCACATGCTGTCAGTCGCAAACACTCGCGCCCCGTCAAATCCGCGCCAAGGCGACACGAGGGTACCAAACAGTACCAATGCTACGGAAGAACTGTTTGCTGCGCCTTTGAATGGTACGCTAGACCGCGCTGCTTTATGGGAGTTCCTATCATTCAATGTTCATGGTGAATGGGGATCTATTTTAGATGGTTTTAGAAATCTGGATAAGAAATGCATGTTACATAATGAAAGAGGTTCTGATGAGTAATAGAGGAAGGAGGAGAATAATAGTTCTGATGATACAGGGTGTTTCATAATATATGTTGCAAAATAAATAAAAAAAAACGTTGAATTAAATGTTGGAAATGTCCGCCAGTTTGGCGGCTTGTCTAGAAATACCCTTTCTGATCGGAAAGCTATGACTTAGTTCATCCAAGGACAAAGTGACCTTGGACGTCCTTTTGTGAACTTAGAAGTACAAAAAAAAAACTGTTTTTTCTTCTCATTCTAGATAGATAATAAAAATAACATTTAAACATAATGTTTGAATACTAATTCTTGGTGCCATTATCAGTACCAATGAACAACAAGGCAATTAATTTTGGGATTTAGTTAATTATTGACAAAAACCATTTAGTTGAGGTACCAAAAATTTCCTAATTTAATTTTGATGGTGCAAAACATTTATCTGTCTCTAGTTCCCGGCTGTGGTTCACCTTATTTATCAATTTAACGCAACACCCCAAACCCAAGCCAAGCAAAGAAAAGAAGGTCTTTTTTACAATTTACCTGGTATCTCACAAAATTGAAATTTTGGAAATCGTTGGAGGGATGTTTAGTGAGTACACGCTATTTAGTACACCCTGTATATCGGTTTTTATAAAGTCGCATCCAGACGACATGGCCATGCACAGCTTATTTTAATATAAAATTTATACAGGGTGTTTTTCAAGTTGGGTCATTTATTTCAACAACTTGTAGAACTCTTCAAAAGAAGTTGATATACCAAAAATTCCCAAACCAACCTAAATATGAGAAGCCGGGCTGGCACAGCGTTAAAAGCGTTGAGTCAGTAAGTGGGAACCGGTCCGGTGTTGGGTTCGAACACCAGCAATGTCGACTGCCTGGTATTTTAGCGACACCCACACGGCAGAGTGCAAAAGGTATAATTGTCCTCCCTATCCACGCCGGTAACCAGGCCGGGGAGTATCGGATATTCTCGTAGGGAACGAAGGACAAAGATACATATTCGCCAGTCGGTAGGTTCCACCGCGAACACAGCGGTTCTCCAGTACAGACTGGTAGAACATGTCTGTGGTCCGATGAAATCGATGACCGTGGTTCGGAATCCACGTTAAACTGTAGGACCCATTGCAAGGAATGAAGAACCGGTTCCCCCTCATTCATATACAGGGTGTTTCATTAATATTGCGAAAAAAATCGGAATGAATTTTCCCGCTTCAAAATAATAACAAAACTTCCTATAAACATGTATTTTGAAATTATGGCGAAGGTAACCTGTTAGAAGTTATAACATTTTTCGCATGACTGCCTCATATTTTCTGTGAAAAAGATAAAAATTAATTTGTGTGTAATGTTATCAACCACTCTTATTGGAATATCATTCCAATAAAAACAAATAAAAAATCTAAAAAAAATTAAATTAAATAAAAACGTTAACCCCCTGTAGCTCTGTAACGAAGCATTTCCGGCCACATGTTAAGCAGGCAAACTCATCCTGTATTTTTGGCACTATCAATGAAACACCATGCTTGGCCATAATTTCATTATCACATGTATTGATTAATTCAAATTCAAATATCTCGAGAATGGTTGCACGTAGCGACTTTTAACAAGTTTACATTTTCTGCATAAAAGTTACAAAGAAATCGTTTTTATTAGTTAAAAATATAATATAGGGACGTCCAAAAAAGTATTGGATGTTCATATCCTGTAAAATAAGTGTAGGTAGCGCCCTCTACACGTTAGAGCCATACTAACATCAAATTCGAATTTCGCATGATGAGGAACCCTCTAATTCCAATTTTCATCAAAATATCGACAGTTCAGGTGTTGTTTAGAAAAAATAAAAATAAAACTAAAATTTCAACACCCTGTAGCGCTGTAACGAAGCATTTCCGGATACATATTGGGAAGTTTTGTTCTTATTTTGAAGCGGGGAAACTAGTCCTCCGCTTTTTTGCAATAATAATGAAACACCCTGCATATACATATATGTATAATGAGCTGGCAAATTGCCCTAGCAGCAGGGCCAAACCTTCCATAACTAACCTAACCTAAATATGAACCTAAACTAACCCGAAATTTTTGGAAAAGTAGAAATTAAAAAAAAGTATTTTCAAGATGTGTGAAAAGTTTTTTTGAAGCATAATTTTGATGATTGCGCTTAAGAAAGACATATGGTCAGTTAAAACTTATAACAAAAGAATGGCGAGTTTTTGGATTTTTTTTTTGGAAAAAATGTAGCAACCCCAAATGCCAGTCGTTGATAAAACCGTTCACAAATTCTTATCTATTTTTATTATTATTTCCAATATACAATAAAATGAAAAACTGATTCTTTTTTTAACCTCATCTCGATGATTTTGGCGTCAAAATCTTGGGAAAAATTTGCTGCTTTCCGAAAACTTATTGAAAATGATACGTAAGAGAAAATTGTCTTTCAAACAGGAAATTTTAGAAGAAATGATGATTTTTCCATAAAAATTCATGACATTTTTTGGAATCTTATCAAAAATGTTACACAAAAATCATTAAAGAGGCCATCTCATCAGTGTCAAAGTTGAAATTTTGAAATCACAAGATTTTAATACTTTATAACTTTTTTTAAGTTTTCCGGATGATTTTAACGTCAAAATATTGTTAGAGGCTAAATCGGGAGGTTTTGGAGGTGTGCCGTGAAAAAACTGAGAGGAGGAAGGTTTGAGGAGTATCTCTCGTGATTTTTACTTTTCCACGTCTTGATCTACTCCCCACAGTGCTCCAAGAATGCCATTTGAAAAAAATTCATAGGAGCCAAATCGGGAGGTGAGCTCTAAAAGAGCTGAAGAATATGGAAGGTTTGGGGAGTGACTCTTGTGATCACTTGTCATGACGTCTGGATTCACTTCCTGTAGTGCCATGAATTTATTGTGATCTCTCCCATCCTCAATTGAAAACTTATATGGGATCTGAAGTTGGGAGGTTTTGGAGGTGTCTCTGAAAGGCTTATGGACGTTACTCTTGTGATTTTCAATTTTCCAGGCGTCTGGTGAAAAGTTTACTGCAATTTCTTCAATATCGGATTCCATTAAAATTTATAGGAGCTAAAGCGGGAGGTTTTGGAGCTGCGTCCTAATAAAGAGATAAAAAAAGAAGGTTTGGGAAGTATAGCTCGTATGATTTTCAATTTATCTTAATAAATCATATTGAATAATGAACTTTAGAAAGAAAAAGCATATTGAAACGGCTGATCGAACCCAATAAAAATCACCAGAAAGATATCTTCCGTTTTAGACAAAGCTTATAAGTACGGGTGCCATCTGGAAAACTAAGGCATCTAAACAGGGTGTCCGGGAAAATGTGGGAGATCTCTCGGATTCAGATAGAACATTAAAAAATAAGATGACAAGTTCCCATAAATCTTTTTCCTAGCGGCCCTCTCTACGGAGATACGGCCCCCTAAAGGACCCCTCTGGAAATCGGTTTTTCTTGAATAACTTTTAAACGACTCAATATAATTCAATGAAAATTTAATATGATAAACAGTAGTAAGGACCTCTCAAAATACTTCCCTTAAAACATAATAAGCTTGTTTATTTTACCAGGGACGGACTAGATTGTACATTTAAACGCTCAAATTTTTAACACCCTGTATGATAAGGAGTTAAAAAAAAGAAATTTGGATACCTTGAACATTAAGCTAAAGAAAAGGTACTCTTGTTCATTGTCGATAAAATGAACCATTTTCGAGAAAAAACAATTTTTATTAAACAAAACCTCGAAAAAAGCCATGACGAAGTGGTGCTCTTGACGAAATTGTGAACCTAACGCTAGGAAAAAAATTTATGGGAACTTGTCATCTTATTTTTTAATATTCTATCAGAATCCGAGAGATCTCCCACATTTTCCCGGACACCCTGTAGATATTTCCGATGTGTTTTTTTTTGGACTCGCATGAGAATCTGGATCCTAATCAAATTTACTTTAACTTTAAACCTTTTTCCAGGACGAATTATAAAAGATGATATCAACTAGCTAAAATATGACGGATCACCCGGGCCTGCGTACATCACACCCCCCAACGAAGGCAAAAAAAATCACTGGAGGTGAAGTATCCATAAATATAGACACTTTAAGCAAACCCAACATTTTTTTACGTATCCGTATCCGGATCCGTATACGAATCGACATACGTTAATCATATAAAAACTCGCTTAAGCAGCGATCGGTTTTACGTATACGAAAAGGATTGGTAAAACGTCAAAGTTGTCAAACTTGTTGGCTTGTGTATTCTTCGTTTATCCGTTTTGGAGAGCTTTTGTTATAAATCTTCGATTAGTTGAGAGCGTTCTCAGATACGGATACGATGAAAGGCCCGCAACGATACGTGCAACGGAATGAATCGGAACCCCCGTATCTATTCTGAGCATGCGCAGATTGATGCGGATACGGATCCGTTTGAAATTTAGGAAGTGCTTAAAGTGTCTTATAATATCTCACAAACCCCCACCTATATTCGCTTGACGGTGTCACCAGAAAGTTATCGGGATGAAAAGATGACGATTCTCAATTTCTATTTTAATTTTTTTTCTACAAAAAACAAGGGAAACAGTTGAAGCTGTTAATAATTACTTGGTAAAGAATACAAGCTTCTTATGAAAATGTGCGTACATTTTTGGCACAGCAAAACCCCTCCCTTTCCTTTGTAGATATTTGTCTAAGGCCCGTATTCTCCGTTCGTACTTAAGCTCGTTTAAGATTTGACGGCGTTTAACTACAAGATTTCGTATGCACCGGCGAAATTAGACACGTTCAAGTCGGTTAAACGCCTTCAAAGTTAAACGCCCGATTTGGAGCGTTTAAGGATTTAAACGGCTTCAATTGTGGCGGAAGATGCGTGCGTCTTGAAAAAATATATCATGACATAATATAAACTAATACCACCGAACATATTATTTATTATATATAATGGATATTATGTGCTGATACCTAATTGTTTTTCATCCCACTGTGAGTGTGTTTATTTTATTTTTTACTAGGAGGAGTCTGGAGACGAATTTACTTCTTGAAGCCGATATTTTAGACATAATAATAGTTTTTGCATGTATTTACATTAAATTAAAAATACTATAATTCCATTTTAATAATTCAATGAACGTTATGTCATTTTTCAGATTTCATTTTTTTTGTGTTATCTACAAAGTCAGCAATGCCATAGTGTGGTTTCAAGATAAATCAAAATGCCATTTGCAATAATTGATGAAATAATTAAAGTACAAAATGGTTTTATTCAAATAATATCACGTTTTGGGATGTCCGTAAAATAATTATTCACCACGTAATTTTAATTTAAATTAATTAGCTTCCTGTCCTTTTCCCGTAGATATTATCATTTTATCAATAGCACTAAAATTATTGGTTCTATAGGTGAGGTGGTGCTGAGGGGAAAAGAAAAATCAAGCAAAAATCGCGTATCATAAAAAAAAATGATAATTCTATGCGTACCTAAACACAATTGACCAAGACACAAATATTAAACTTGGAAAAAACTATAGGTTTAAACTTTATATGGCGGAAATAATTCAATATAATAATAAGAAAATAAACTTCAACCATATGAATGCCTTTGAGATTTTCGTGTGGTTCACTTCTGCATGATCATTATCAAATATGGATATTTTTTAATCATCCTCAATAAAAATCTCATCTCTGATGATTATTAATTTTGTTCCTTTCTGCATCAAGATCAAGAGTAAGCATAATTACGTCCATGTATTAAAACAATAGTTATTTATCAAAAAATATTCAAATTATTTCAAATATACCATGCATTATGTGAAGTTTATATTCAATTTCACCTCGAAGAGAAAGTGACAGATTTCCGCTAGCCAAACGGGAATCATATGGTACCATCTACATCGAATATGTGTTCAAAGTCACGCTCACGCCAAAACAATGTAGATGGTAGCATATGATTTTCGTTTGGCAAAGGGAAATTTATCACTTGCACTTCGAAGTGAAATTGAATGTGAACCAGGCATTAATGTCAACTGTCAACATCATATGGTCTCCAATCAACTTGAATACCACCAAAATGTTCCCAAATTTCCAACGTTGCCGACCTTTCTCTAGGTTTAACTAAACGTTGCGAAAATTAGCACGGTGCATACCAAGAAAAAGTCGAGGACGTTTAACTATTTGAACGCGTTTAGTTGAATGCGTTTATTTGTAGAATCGGAGAATACGGGCCTAAGGCTGATTTCTAGTTTTTCAACAACGCATGATATCGTTATAGTCCGTCCCTGTCTACGCGCCACGTTGCCACGTACGTGTACATCACTCTGACATCACGTCTGACAAGTACTGTCACTATGCAACTCACTATACAGAAAATTTCAGGTGGGCGACTGTCAATATTTATCCATCCTTGTCCCACACGCTGGGCAAAGACAATAAAGAAAGGAAATGACACGATTTGGTTGTTGTTCGGGAAGGGAGGTGCAAAATTTTTATTGAATAGTGAAATCAAGGCAAATTTTGTGGAAAAACCTTTTTTTATTATTGTTGTAGTTTTATATTTATTTTATTGTTCAGTTAAGTGCAGTGATCGTGACGTGATTTTGTTGAAATGACTGAGTTTTGCCCGAGCCTTTGTTGACGTATTTTAAGGTAAGAATGGGGTGAAAATGCAATAATTTTATTGGAAAATACTCTCTTTATTAATTCCTAAGTGTAAATTCATCAAAACAAGTCCTAATTGTCAGAAATATGTTGTTAAATGAATTGCCAATTTAAAACATATGTTTGCTTTATTATGGAAGAATTAATAACTTTCCCTTATGCAACTATCCAACAAACAGTTGATTTTACAAACATTAACTGGAAATTGGGGAGTTTAATTAGTAAAAACAGTTAACACAAAAGTGAGGTTAAATAATTGTCAGAATTACAATTAAATTAGTTGTGAAAGCTTTTTTATATTATATTATAGTCTAGAAACATTCATTTTCATTCAATTCCCTTTTAAATTGTCGGTAATCAACCATGATCATCAGTAATCATCGATCAAACGGTTAGAAAAATACTTTTGTGTCTTAGGACTGCTGAAACAACGGGAATCATGCTACCATCTACATTGAATGTGTGTTCAAAGTCACGCCTACCCTACGCCAAATACAATGTGAATGGAAGCCTATGATTCCCGTTTGGCGGAAATCTCTCACTCCCACTTCGAAGTGAAATTGAATGTAACTCAGCCATTCAAAAATCGACAATGGCAAGTCACTCAAGTATTATACACGGTTATAATATGATGATCGAATGTCATTCAGCTGGCGCGGTGTTGCCAAGTGAACGACTTATGACTTATGTTTCTTGAGCTTGAGAGATTTGCTGGCACGTCGGTAATTATACAGGGTGTCCCATAACTAGTGGATGAAACTAACCTTTATCATATAAACATATAAATACTGACAAATGCCCCCTTAGCGAGCTACGCCCGAGGATGAATTTTTCCGATCATTTCCTAAACGGTTTGAAACTTTGGAATCATACTACTTAATTTGAATTTGCTGAATTTAGGTATGTATTCAGAAATTTCATTACTTGGCCAGAGGCGTATCATTTGGGGTGGATGAGTATGAAAAATGAACTGAATCCTTTTTATCAATCACCATTTCGTTTTTTTTTCTACAAATTACAAAAAAGTTTTTTACGCAAAAAAGGTCATTTTGGTTTGTGTCGCTAGCTAGGACGCACCATTTATGAGAAAAAATAATTTTTACATCACCCTGCATGCTAATGACATTATCATAATACAGGGTGTTTCCTGAAAATTCGTCGAAATTCGTGGGGTATTTTCATGAAAAAAAGTTCCAATAAACATTCAATATGTGAAAAATTGTCCAAAATAGTGACAAAATCCAATTGTCAATCTTAAACTTGATCACCCCGTATCTCGGAAATGGTGACATTTCCGTCTGAGGTGAGTTGCGTTAAATCGGCTTATTTTGACCTCAGCAACATGTGGTAGGATTTTGTAAAGAACTTTTAGAGATACCCTGTATAATACATCGTCCTAACAAATTTATTGTTAGAAAAAATTTCTTGCAGCGTCATCTTTCTGTGGCCTCTTGAAATGTTATTATTATTATGTATAGATAGGTACTATTCTGTTATTTTTTTATTTTTATTTTTTGTTTACAGTTTGAGCGAATTTTATTTCAATAATGATTTTTTTTTGATGATTCATGTTTCTAGGGAGCTGAACTTTGATCAATTCTTAATGATTTTCAGCTCTTTTTTTTGCAATCTTGCTCACCATACTTGGTTAAGTAATGTATATCAAGGATTACACTGTATCTTTCCTATTGCAAAAATAAAGAATATTATTATTATTATCAAATGTTTATAGGAACTCTTTTTCATGAAAATACCGAGGAAAATACCTTGGAAATCACCCCATAAGATTTTACCAATCTTTAGGAAATACTCTGTATTATCATTGTTGTGACTACTATGCAGCGTAATTTTCAAATTCCATTTTCCCAAAAATGGAGTTTCCTAGCGAGACAACCAATATGACCTTTTTTTTGCGTGAAAAATCTCAAGTTTTCGTAATTTTATGAAAAAAGAGGGAAAGATGATTGATAAAAAAGTTCCAATCTATCCCCAAACGATACGCCTCTGACCAAGTAATCAAATCTTTGAATGGATCGTTCTCATGATACAATAACAAACAAGATGTCATCACGTGACCTACCTCAAACCTATACAATCAATGTCACGCGGGGACGTCATGCGTCAGCCAGTTCAAATTTTGACCAGCAAATAATGACTAGGTAAAGTTATGGATGTTTTAAATCCAACCTCACTTTTGGCTCGCGTTGACGACATGCGCGGCTTGGTTCTAATTTCGTCCAGCAATTGTTATCTTGTGTGTTTTAGTATCATGGATCGATCCCAAGTACGTCACGAATCTCAGCTGATTCCTGAAAAGTGACAGATTAAAGTCATCGTGACATATTTGAGAATTTTAGGTTGAAGTTACTCCAGAAGTTATCCAAAAAATAAAATGCCATAACGGATAACGTGCTCACTGATTGGAATGAACAAAATAGGGTACTGCTTCTGGTTATCTATACAGGGTGTTTATTAATTGAATGCCGATACTCAAGAGTGATAATCCTTGGATGATTTTAAGACAAAAAGTTCATATGAACACAGGTCCGCAAGGGCTTAATTTTTAATATACAGGGTGTTGAAATATTAAAAAATAAATGATTTTTTTATAATTACTTTGATACTATTCCAGATATCTTTATGAAATTTGGTACACTAGGCTTCAATATGCATTTTGTGATGTACTAACAATTTCATTATTTTTACCAGTGGCGTCCGTACGGGCTTTGCACCCAATATTTTTGAGAAAAAAATTGTACGCCACTGCTTCCTTCCAAAATAAAAATCATTTTTAAAATCTCTATTTATTTCTGAGCCAATTTGGTTTTTTGATTTTTTTCCGTCCGGCGCATGGTTTTCGCTTAAAAAAATAAAATCTACTTAATTGCATTGACACCCTGCTGTGTCATCCAATATTTTTAAATCAGTGGCGCCCTCTCTAACATTCCCATGCATTTTGATGCATAGAAGACGTGTACCCAATTTCAAAAAGATATCTGGAATAGTATCAAAGTGATGATATATTTTTTTTTTTTTTTTTAATTTCAACACCCTGTATCTTAAAATCTATGGTCTTGCGGACCTATGTCCATATGAACTTTTTGTCTTGAAATCATCCACTGATTTGAAAATATTGGATGACACAGCAGGGTGTCAATGCAATTGAGTAGATTTTATTTTTTTAAGCGAAAACCATGCGCCGGACGGAAAAAATCAAGAGAACAAATTGACTCAGAAATAAATAGAGATTTTAAAAATAATTTTTATTTTGGAAGGAAGCAGTGACGTACAAGTTTTTTCTCCAAAAATATTGAGTGCAAAGCCCGTACGGACGCCACTGGTAAAAATAATCAAGTTGTTTGTACATCACAAAATGCATATTGAAGCCTAGAAGACGTGTACCAAATTTCATAAAGATATCTGGAATAATATCAAAGTAATTATAAAAAAATCATTTATTTTTTAATATTTCAACACCCTGTATCTTGAAAATTGAGCTCTTGCGGACCTATGTTCATATGAACTTTTTGTCTTAAAATCATCCAAGGATCATCACCCTTAAGTATCGGCATTCAATTTATAAACACCCTGTATATGTACAGGGTGATTCATTTTCAGAGTCAGGGTGCCAGTTCTCGTAAACTATTCATGGTAGAGGCTTGCGGCAAAAAATGTTATCACTAAAACGGTCAAGAGAAAAACCTGGAAAATATTTTCAAGTTTCTGAAATGGTCGCTAGGGGGCGTAACAACCAACACCAAGTGGAAAAATATGATTTTTATGGAATTTTGTCCAATGAAAATATATGAATAGTCAGTTAATCCGAAAATGAGCTCATCGATATATTTTCATTGGACAAAATTCCATACAAATCATATTTTTCTACTTGGTGTTGGTTGTTACGCCCCCTAGCGACCATTTCAGAAACTTGAAAATATTTTCCAGGTTTTTATCTTGGCCGTTTTAGTAATAAAATTTTTTGCCGCAAGCCTCTACGATGAATAGTTTACGAGAACTGGCACCCTGACTCTGAAAATGAATCACCCTGTACAGGGTGTCTATTTAAGAATGGCAAGGTGCCAGATCTCAGAGACTAGGCATCCGAGAGACTTGCGGAAAAAAATTACTGGGTAATATGGAATAGAGAAAATGCTGGAAATATTTCAGAAGTTCCCAAGATTGCCACAAGATGGCGTAACGGTGCTATCAAAACACAAAATCGCTGTTTTTTGGTGATTTTTAAACACAAACAAATACAAATGAGTACCGCTATGGATTCCTTGAGAGATTCCCTTCAAATTTGTTTTTTTGATTTTTTTTCCTAACATGTCAAATAAGACAGGTATCAGCTGTCAAACCTTACAACGCAAGAATGCTCATAACTTTGAAACAACCCAACCGATTGACGCGATCTTGGTCTCATATGAAAGAGCATGATCTGCACTTCAAAAAACTTTTTTGGTTTTGAATTTTTGACCTTCGCCGTCGCCGCTAGATGGCGTTAACTTAAATGGTAGCATGTTTTTGATTTTTTTCCAAAAAAATCAAATGTAATGGTATATTTATTTTTATATATTTTAAAAGGGGATACATTTTCCAAAGCATTGTCGTTCTCAAATGAGGCATTAATACTAGAAAACCTTGAAAACATGCTTCAAAGCCATCTCCTTAAAAAAAAGTCGATAAAATTGATATTATTGATATATTAAAAAGATACAAATTTTTTTGGAAAAAACCTAAGCAATCTAATTGTTGTTTGTCCAGCATTTTTTCACTTAAATTGTTCTGTTGCGACGAAACTACTTGATTAATAAAATGCGTTAAATTGTAGATTTCTAATCTTTACAAAACCCAACTTGAAAATTATAAAATAGGATGACTTTCCATAAATTTCAATTTTGCAAGCATCTGCCTGAAATTAGATATTATTTATTCAAGTTAGTCGATACAACATGCTAAGATATCAATTTAGTAGAATATTACCAATGGAACAAATAATATGGTTTTAAAGTGTTCAGACATGCGATTCACATTCATGTTGGTTGATATTTATCTCATTTTATCTTGATTGAACACGAGATTTTAAAATTATTACTGATTATTAAACAGATCTAAAGTCTTGAGAGTTTCGTCAACTGGGTACTCACTTTATTTTTATCAAAATTAATTAACTAGTCATTTTGACGGTTTTCATGTTTTGTTTTTTTTTTTCATTTGTACTGATGACCTGATAAAAATGATAAAATTGCAAAAAGTGGATAATGGAACAATTTTTTCTCGAATTTTTCATATGACGATTCACAATTCACCTATGCAAAAATCCAATTCCATAGAAAAAAATATTGAATATAAACATTTAATGGATATTCTCATGTCAAAATACAATGAAAACAAACAAACAAGACTGACAAAAAAAAATGACACACAGAAATAATATTTTTTCATGAAATTTGGTACAGACCCATTTCAGGGGATGAAAAGTCTAGTGGCGTGGGTAGATTTTCTCTAAAAAAAATCGCTCATATGTCTTCTGGATTTTTCAGCCTCTAAATATACTTTAGTATGGGTTGGTTTTTGAAAAAATCTGGGCGACGTATCGATCAATACATTTGAAAGTAATGAGGGTGGTACATCGATCATTTTGAAACAGATGATTTTGTAGAGACTGAGCTAACCCAACCTCATTTTGTCCTCCAGTTGACAAAATGGTCAGTCGGCAGTGTTATTTTAATATTTATTAATTTATTTCATACTGTACTGATATGATTTATCATTTACCGGACTCAAAACCAGTACAGTAAATGACACTAACTTTACATCATCAGAGTCAATATTGGTAACATAAGTACCTATCTATATCACCTAAATTGTGAAATGGTTTGGCTGGCGCCATCTCATGGTAAGAATGTGAGATGAACTGCATCCTCAATGTGTGGTTATGACAATCTTTTTTATTTGTGTAATTGGAAAGTAGAATTTTCAAGACGATTTTTCTCAAAATTTTCCCATAACAAAATTCTATTTTTCTCATCAATCTTGATAGAAAATTGTCTGGAAAATGTACTGGTGAAAGTTTTAGACTTCTATCTGGATTAGTTTTTGAGTTATGATTTTTTTTATTAACAAACTTTTATATTTTTTGTGTAGTTGGAAAGTGAAATTTTCAAAGCGATTTTTCTCAAGGTTTTCCCATAACAAGATGCTGTTTTTCTTATCAAGCTCGATGGAAAATTGACTGGAAAATTCACTGATGAAAGTTTCAGACTCACATCTCAATTAGTTTTTGAGTTATGAACAATTTTTTTAAATTCTGGACTCCTTCGTAGCCTCGTTCATAAATGTTTTGACTCGTACTTCAATACATTATTTCCTGGCCTAGTAACGTTAATTACTATAATAGTTATGGAAACAATATAATATGCCACACGTTCCGTGGAAAATATACAAATTTCCGGAAATAAGTCGAGCTCTAGGGAGATTCGGCAAGAAAATTTCATGCCAAAACTGTTTGAGAAGATTTAATAGTAGCGGCTGGATGTAGCTCCCATGCACCAACCACAGTGTGGGATTGTTAGGGAGAGTGGGGACGGCAACACTGTAATCATATGGGAGCTACATTCAGATGCAAAGCCAGGGAGATTTCCACTTATTAATCTTTCAGTAACGTGATTATGGGTAGGGGGATTTCCGATAAAATTAGGTCGTTGCCATAGCAACATAATAAAATGCAAGCCTATGATTGGTTAGAATTGACTGGTAGGAAATTTTCTACATAATATGTTCGGACTAACAAACCTCTTATCATATCTGATAAGATGAATTACTGATTTGCGATTAAAAAAATAATATTATTGAGTCAATTTTTTTAATGGTTACAGACCGCCGTGGAAATTATATTTAAATTGTAAATGTGTCACTAAACTCATCTTAATCCGTAGAATAGCCTTGAAAAATCTACTCTCAAAATAATCCATTACTGTCCAATTAGTACATAAATGGTGATTGAAATTGTATTTTTCAGCTATGTCTTGGGCCCAACGTAGAGGACCCTCTAGGCCCGTGCCTGCTGTAAACCCACCCATGCCCGCCTACAACCCCAATCAACATTCCAACAATGAGGTGAGTGAAAATTTTATTTTTCTATATAAATTTACTTTTTGGCCTTTCCCTGGTTGGCCACCTCTTCCATTGCTTTTCTAACAGTCTCAGGATCGCCCAGGAATTGCAAACTTCCTCCTGGAACCGGCTTCATGTTTTTATCCAGAGTGTAACTGAATGGTATTCCAGTCGGCAGGTTGAGCAGCATAATTTCTTCGTTGCTCATCTGATCCAGATGTTTAACTATTCCTCTTAGGCTGTTACCATGGGCAGCTTATTAAATTATTATCAGTAATGATAATTAGTAAGATTGAGTCAATGTTACCTATCAAAATCCTCTTCCCCTGTTTGATTTGCGGCACAATAACGTCATTCCAGAACGGCAAAGTGCGCTTGATAGTTAGCTCCAGGGACTCGAACATGGGGAATTCCTCCTTGGACGGGCCATTTTTATAAATCGGATCATTAAGAATCACGTGATAATACTCATTGGCTTCGGTAATTGGAGGAGGGGGAGTGTCATAACTCCTCCTCCAAATCGCCACTTGTTTCTCTCCATACTTAGCTACAGTGTCGGTTTTGTTGAGTCCAGTAAGTCCGCCATAATGGCGCTCATTCAGTCTCCAAGTTTTCTGGATGGGTAAGCCTTCTTGGCCTATTTGATGCAAAATGGAGTCGAGTGTAAGGTTGGCACGTTTTAATACGGAAGTGTAAGCAAGGTCGAATTGCCATCCGGCATCTTTAAGGGCTTTGCCTGCGCTGACTGCTTCGTTTCTGCCGCGGTCGCTGAGGTCGACGTTCACCCAGCCGCAAAAGAGGTTTTTTTGATTCCATTCGGATTCGCCGTGGCGGATCATGACGATTTTGTAGGTTTTGGATTTGCAACCGCAGTTTTTGTGTGGCTGGAAGAAAGAGGAGGTTGAATAATTTGGGATCAAAAAAAGCCTTGTTTCTCCATTCAAGACCATATTTTTTTTAGCAAATCAAATCTCGTTCCAATTAAAAATTTACATCTCCTAACCCCCTGCATATTTTTTAATGAAAATTTGAGGATATATGCGCCAAAGTTACCTCAATCATACGTCAAACTCCTAAAAAAAAAAAGATGTGAGGTAAAAGATGCCATTCTCAGTCTATCAAATTTTTACTAAGAACAACTCGTTACTAATGAAAATTCATATCTCCTTAATTTTTTGGGTTAGTTTGGGTTGTTGTTTCAGGTACCATTTTACACCGAGTACTGCTCCCAGGGAGTGCATATGACAAGATTTGACCTGAACTTAACAAATTCGATCAAATTGACCTGAAACTGACCTGAACTTTTTAACCTCGTGCGTGTATTAACCCAAACTGACCTTAACCTCTTGTATTTTACATTCTACCCCACCCAAAGCCCCTATTTCCTCCCCATCCCGTAATCCCCCACTATTATAATAATGATAAATCAAATATTGAAACATTCAACTCAAAAGTACAAAGAAGAATAGATAATAATCTCAGCTTAATAAAAAAAAAACAATAAACAAAAAATGGCCAAAATCAATCAAGGAACATGTAAAATGCATGTTAAAAATGTTTGTCATTGATTTTCAAAGAATTTTGGGTGAAAAAAAATGCAAAAATAAAAAAACAAAAAAAATAAAAAGATCCAAAAATAGTTGAAATCAATCAAGAAACATTTTTAATGCATGTAAAAATTTTTTTTCATCAATTTTAAATAAATTTTGAATAAGAAAAATGCAAAAATGAAAAAAATATAATGTAAATGTCAAAAAGACACTTTGAAAAAATGACCCAAAAGTGACCTATCGCATTTACCGGCAAACTGTAAACATGGAGAGGTGTTTGAAAACTTGTATCGATAGAGACCGTTCCGATGAGTAAATTTCTGCAAAAAAACTTCCAATATCCGGGTGCACCCATTTATAACCCAAACACCTAATATGAAAAATAGAAAAACACACTAAAAATAAAAAAAGGCAAAAATCACTTATTTGAAAATCGGAAAAAAATCAAGTCAATAGTTTAGATTAACTTTATTAGAATCGAAAAAAAAACGAAAACACTTTTTCCAAAATAAAACAAAATGCAAAATTTTTAAAGAAAAATGAATAAAAAGTATTGAAAATCGATATATTTGAGTTTGAAAAAATACGTTCATAACTAATATAAAATAAAAAATCTAAAAAAAAAAAATTAAAAAATCTAAATTTTAAAAATTAAAAAAAAATAAATAAAAATCGATTACAAAACATGTTTATATATATATTTTAATAATATAAATCAAATCAACCTTGATAATACCTCAAAAAGTCAAACTCCTCAAACAAGGGAGGTGTGAGGTGAAACATTCCAACCTCACTCTATCAAAATTTTACCAAAAACAACTCGTTGCAATTGAAAAATACATTTTAAAAAATTGTGTATAATTTGCAAGGCAATTTCTTACACACATTTTGAAAATTCTAGAAAATTCCATAAAATTCCAGAAGTGCTTTGGCAAACAATCACGCCATCGATACATGATTAAAATTTCAATTATTCAGAAACATGAACTTTATGCTAATTATTATTATGAACCGCTCTCCTTGCTGAAAAAAAATCTCGTGTCGGACTAAAGAATGGTCAAATTAGTTTTTAACGAATTAAGCATTAAAACTCATACATGGTAAATTATATGATCGATTATGAATGGTAAAAATTAAATTCAAATATACAGCAAACGATAATCAACTTAAAATTTCAATATATCAATATTAATCATTATTCAAATCAAATTTCACCAAAATTATGCAATTCATATCTCATTAAAACACAGCAGTGTG
The DNA here is from genome assembly GCA_958502075.1 of Orchestes rusci. Classification (NCBI taxonomy): domain Eukaryota; kingdom Metazoa; phylum Arthropoda; class Insecta; order Coleoptera; family Curculionidae; genus Orchestes; species Orchestes rusci. The sequence goes on along the minus strand of OY293305.1, from coordinate 77,500,989 downwards.
AACATTTTTTGAAAATTTCAAATTTTCTATCAGAGCTTGAGATTCAAATACCATAAAAAATGCAACCCGCTCTAAAACTGAAAATAAAGCCATATCGATTTTCCTGGTCAAGACCATCCGTTTGCGTGAGGTCACAGGAAAATCAATACCAGCAGTAATTTCTCAGATCAAATAGATTCCTTACACTAGACATGGTGGTGTGTGAGTAGTTGATTCTGTCCTTTACTGAAATGTTATTTTTGATGTGACATAAAGTGACCTTTGTGACATTGACATTAAGGTTAGGCAGGTGCGATAGAGAAGAAAGATTAGAGATGAGATGAGTATCGTGATGCTTACGATAAGACAGATTCGATGGGGTCTCAATCGTAACAGGAGGGCTTTCAACATTTTTTTTTTATTTGAAGTGGATTTGACGTTTATGTGACACTTAGATAGACACTGGCCGTATTAAATTCCTTTTGTTTCAACACCAACAAAGTCAATGATGATGTCCAACCTATATTTATTTGGTAAACTTTGACCAAATCGACAACGACCAAAGAATCAAAGGAATCAAAATTCTGCTTTAGATATGAAGTCTGAAACTTGGGTTTTTAAGCTGAAATCTCGATCGGTTCGAAATTGGCAGCAAAGAAGTTTTCAATTTCATCTGGTTCAAAAAATCAAAGGTTTCAAAATGTACATCTTGGCTAGAATACACAGTTTCAAATCCGAATTGTCTTCTTAATCATCAAAAATAAAGAACGAACATGTTTGAAATTTGAAGCATCAATTTTTACCAACTTGAACCAAACTTTATTAGTAAGTAGGCTTGATAATAATGGTCTAATCCAGCTGAAATGAGGGTCCAAATTGGAAAAATAACTATTTTTTGGGAGATTTTAGTATCAAACTGACCAAATTTCAAGTTTATATCTAGAGGGTGGCGCCCGAGTTACGGAAAATAACAAAAATCAAAGACTTTAAAATGGACATCTTGTCTAGACTTCACAGTTTCAAATCCGAATTGACTTCTTAATCATCAAAAATAAAGAACGAACATTTTTGAAATTTGAAGCATCCATTTTCACCAAACTCCATACCGGCTTGAAGTAGGGTTGATTATGATCTTACAATTCAGCTGAAATGAAGGTCTAAATTGAGAAAATTGCTTCTTTTTGAGAGGTTTTAGTATTAAGCTGACAAAATTTTAACTTTAATATCCGGAGGGTGGCGCACGAGCGGGAAATGTCAAAAATCTAAAGGTTTTGAAGTGGTCATCTTGGCTAGATTACAGAGTTTCAAAAAATCTGTATTGACTTCTTCATCTTCCAAAATAAAGAACGAACATTTTTGAGATTCAAAGTATCAATTTTTACCAACTTTTACTAAACTTCATTAGTTGGCTTGATTATAAAGGTTTAATTCAGATATAATGAAGGTATAGATTGAGAAAATCACTACTTTTCGGATGATTTTAGTATCAAACTGACAAAATCTCAACGTTTGTATCTAGAGGGTGGCGCCCGAGTTACGGAAAATAACAAAAATCAAGGACTTTAAAATGGACATCTTGGCTAGACTTCACTCACAGTTTCAAATCCGAATTGACTTCTTAATCATCAAAAATGAAGAACAAACATTTTTGAAATTTGAAGCATCCATTTTCACCAAACTCCATACCGGCTTGAAGTAGGGTTGATTATGATCTTACAATTCAGCTGAAATGAAGGTCTAAATTGAGAAAATTGCTTCTTTTTGAGAGGTTTTAGTATTAAGCTGACAAAATTTTAACTTTAATATCCGGAGGGTGGCGCACGAGCGGGAAATGTCAAAAATCTAAAGGTTTTGAAGTGGTCATCTTGGCTAGATTACAGAGTTTCAAAAAATCTGTATTGACTTCTTCATCTTCCAAAATAAAGAACGAACATTTTTGAGATTCAGAGTATCAATTTTTACCAACTTTTACTAAACTTCATTAGTTGGCTTGATTATAAAGGTTTAATTCAGATATAATGAAGGTCTAGATTGAGAAAATCACTACTTTTCGGATGATTTTAGTATCAAACTGACAAAATCTCAACGTTTGTATCTAGAGGGTGGCGCCCGAGTTACGGAAAATAACAAAAATCAAGGACTTTAAAATGGACATCTTGGCTAGACTTCACTCACAGTTTCAAATCCGAATTGACTTCTTAATCATCAAAAATGAAGAACGAACATTTTTGAAATTTGAAGCATCCATTTTCACCAAACTCCATACCGGCTTGAAGTAGGGTTGATTATGATCTTACAATTCAGCTGAAATGAAGGTCTAAATTGAGAAAATTGCTTCTTTTTGAGAGGTTTTAGTATTAAGCTGACAAAATTTTAACTTTAATATCCGGAGGGTGGCGCACGAGCGGGAAATGTCAAAAATCTAAAGGTTTTGAAGTGGTCATCTTGGCTAGATTACAGAGTTTCAAAAAATCTGTATTGACTTCTTCATCTTCCAAAATAAAGAACGAACATTTTTGAGATTCAGAGTATCAATTTTTACCAACTTTTACTAAACTTCATTAGTTGGCTTGATTATAAAGGTTTAATTCAGATATAATGAAGGTCTAGATTGAGAAAATCACTACTTTTCGGATGATTTTAGTATCAAACTGACAAAATCTCAACGTTTGTATCTAGAGGGTGGCGCCCGAGTTACGGAAAATAACAAAAATCAAGGACTTTAAAATGGACATCTTGGCTAGACTTCACTCACAGTTTCAAATCCGAATTGACTTCTTAATCATCAAAAATGAAGAACGAACATTTTTGAAATTTGAAGCATCCATTTTCACCAAACTCCATACCGGCTTGAAGTAGGGTTGATTATGATCTTACAATTCAGCTGAAATGAAGGTCTAAATTGAGAAAATTGCTTCTTTTTGAGAGGTTTTAGTATTAAGCTGACAAAATTTTAACTTTAATATCCGGAGGGTGGCGCACGAGCGGGAAATGTCAAAAATCTAAAGGTTTTGAAGTGGTCATCTTGGCTAGATTACAGAGTTTCAAAAAATCTGTATTGACTTCTTCATCTTCCAAAATAAAGAACGAACATTTTTGAGATTCAAAGTATCAATTTTTACCAACTTTTACTAAACTTCATAAGTAGGCTTGATTATAAAGGTTTAATTCAGATAAAATGAAGGTCTAGATTGAGAAAATCACTACTTTTCGGATGATTTTAGTATCAAACTGACAAAATCTCAACTTTTGTATCCAGAGGGTGGCGCCCGAGTTACGGAAAATAACAAAAATCAAGGACTTTAAAATGGACATCTTGGCTAGACTTCACTCACAGTTTCAAATCCGAATTGACTTCTTAATCATCAAAAATGAAGAACGAACATTTTTGAAATTTGAAGCATCCATTTTCACCAAACTCCATACCGGCTTGAAGTAGGGTTGATTATGATCTTACAATTCAGCTGAAATGAAGGTCTAAATTGAGAAAATTGCTTCTTTTTGAGAGGTTTTAGTATTAAGCTGACAAAATTTTAACTTTAATATCCGGAGGGTGGCGCACGAGCGGGAAATGTCAAAAATCTAAAGTTTTTGAAGTGGTCATCTTGGCTAGATTACAGAGTTTCAAAAAATCTGTATTGACTTCTTCATCTTCCAAAATAAAGAACGAACATTTTTGAGATTCAGAGTATCAATTTTTACCAACTTTTACTAAACTTCATAAGTAGGCTTGATTATAAAGGTTTAATTCAGATAAAATGAAGGTCTAGATTGAGAAAATCACTACTTTTCGCATGATTTTAGTATCAAACTGACAAAATCTCAACTTTTGTATCCAGAGGGTGGCGCCCGAGTTACGGCAAATAACAAAAATCAAGGACTTTAAAACGTACATCTTGGCTAGAATACACAGTTTCAAATCCGAATTGACTTCTTAATCATCAAAAATAAAGAACGAACATGTTTGAAATAAGCATCAATTTTTACCAACTTTAACCAAACTTTATTAGTAAGTAGGCTTGATAATAAGGGTCTAATCCAGCTGAATTGAGGGTATAAATTGGGAAAATAACTATTTTTTGGGAGATTTTAGTATCAAACTGACCAAATTTCAAGTTTATATCTAGAGGGTGGCGCCCGAGTTACGGAAAATAACAAAAATCGAAGACTTTGAAATGGACATCTTGGCTAGAAAACATAGTTTCAAATCCGAACCGACTTCTTAATCTTCGAAAATAAAGAACGAACATTTTTGAAATTTGAAGCATCCATTTTCACCAAACTCCATACCGGCTTGAAGTAGGGTTGATTATGATCTTTTAATTAAGCTGAAATGAAGGTCTAAATTGAGAAAATCTCTACTTTTTGGGAGGTTTTAGTATCAAGCTGACAAAATTTCAACTTCAATATCCATAGGGTGGCGCACGAGCGGGAAATGTCAAAAATCTAAAGGTTTTGAAATGGACATCTTGGCTAGATTACAGAGTTTCAAAAAATCTGAATTGACTTCTTCATCTTCCAAAATAAAGAACGAACATTTTTTAGATTTTAAGTAACAATTTTTACCAACTTTTACTAAACTGCATGAGTAGGCTTGATTATAAGGGTTTAATCCAGCTGGAATGGAGGTTTAAATTGAGAAAATCAGTACTTTTTGGGAGATTTTAGTATCAAACTGACAAAATTTTAACTTTTATATCCAGAGGGTGGCGCCCGAGTTACGGAAAATGACAAAAATGCAAGACTAAAATACACATTTTAGCTAGACCACATAGTTTAAAATATTGACTTCTTATTCTTGCAAAATAAAGAACGAACATTTCTAAAATTTGAAACATCATAATATTTTACCAAACTCCATACCGGCTTGAAGTAGGGTTGATGATGATCTTTTAATTCAGCTGAAATGGAGGTTTAAATTAAGAAAATCAGTACTTTTTGGGAGATTTTAGTATCAAACTGACAAAATTTCAACTTTTATATCCAGAGGGTGGCGCCCGAGTTACGGAAAATAACAAAAATCAAAGACTTTAAAATGGACATATTAGCTAGACTACATAGTTTAAAATCCGAATAGACTTCTTGTTCTTGCAAAATAAAGAACGAACATTTTTTAAATTTCAAGTATGAATTTTTATCAACTTTAATGAAACTTCATCGGGCTTGAAATAGTATGGGGGTTCAATTCAACTGAAATAAAGGTCTACATCAGAAAAAAATACCAACTTTGGAGAGATTTTAGTATCAATCTGACATAATTTCAGCTTTTATATCCAGAGGGTGGCGCTCGAGTTTTTGTAGTATGAAAAGTATGAAGCAGGGGGGCGGTGGTACACATTTTAGATTTTGGATAAAACTTATTTCCAATTCAATATATTTGTTTTTGTTAAAGAAAATTAATACTAATTGGAATGTCCTCTTTTCAGAAATTTATAGTTTGTTGGGTTTATTTACAATTTATACAGGGTGAAATCCGAAAACAGTGACGATGTCTATTTGGAAATTAAGGCAAAACTTATTTTCAATTCAAATTTTTTGTTTCTTTTTCCAGAGTGATCCCCTCGGTGACCCCCATATATTTTTAGTCAAGGAAATTCGATGTCCTTTCTCAAAAAAATTTGAATTTATACACCATGATTTTTCAAGGATTTTTTCAGTCAAGTTGATCTATTTTTTTTTTTTAATTTTGGAGATAATCTTTGTCATGGTAACCAAAATCACAGAAATAAAAGAAGAAAGAGTTTTGGAGAGATAAAATCTAAATGGATCAAAAAAAAATCAAAAATTAGACGATGAAATGAAGATCAAAGAAATAATAAAAAAAAGAAGATGACGAATAATTCCAAAATAGAACTACCAACAAAATCTAAAAGCATAAAAATGAGACTAACCAAAAATCAAAAAGACCAAGGCAATCAAATCCATCCCCCAAAAGCAGCAGAAAAAATCTCATGAAATTAAATAAAATAATTGAAGGAAACAAAAAATCAGAGAAACCAGAAAAAACCCCAAAACTAGAACTCAAGAATATCAAAAAAAAAAAACAAAATAAATAAAAACATCAAAAAAATTACAAAAATAAAAAGATAGAATGGTCAAAGGAAAAAAATCAGGAGAATCTATGTGTATACATAATATGTATTTGGGTTACACAAAGAAATTTTTGATACAACGCTAATTAATTTACATTGATGATGATTCTAATATCTCGGAACGCCGATCATGGATTTATTGAACCTAACCCAAAATATTTTTTTTTTCAGTGGCAAGCATCCGCAGCGCCCCAAACATGGAACCAACCACCTCAACAACCACAACCCCCAACTAGACAGGACGTAAATCAATCGCAACCTTATTGGCAACCCGTACCCGCGAATGTGCAATATCAACAATACCCTGATCCCAATACTTATTATCAAAATACTGGTCCTGGGTATGGGCAACCGGTACAACAGGGCTTTGGCAATGTGCAATATTCCCAACAATACGACCAGAATAACATGCAACCTTCACAGCCGAGCGCTGAAACTGACGGTTGGAGCAGCAATTGGGGGTGGGGGGATGACGATAATTCCAATAGTCAGCCGGTAGTGGCGCAACCGGCACAATCTATAGGTGATGCGTTTGCAACTGATGCATCATGGAACTGGTCGCTGCAGGAACAGCAGACTGTTCAGGAACCCAGAGTGGAATCCGCTCTTTTTCCCACTATTGGAGATTTGCAAAAAGACAAAAAGAAACTTGATACTCCTCAATGGTCCACTGAGTCACAACCGTCTATAGAATCATCTGATGATGTTCTGCAGACGTCTGAGAGTGACAAGATGATATCCAGATCCAGTCACTCTCCAATATCGGGCCAGGAAGTTCAAGTGGAAAATAAAGAAATAGTCAGGCAAGAGCCAAGGGTGAATCCCACTCCGCCGCCTCCTAAAGCAGCACCTACACCGCCATTGATTGGTGCTTCAGATAACCCCTACAAACGTTCTATTGGGCTGTCGCACAAGTCTGCCAACAAATTCAAATCGCAAGCGTTCAATTTGGAAACGTTGCCGGATAATTCGGAACATCCAGATCAGCCGATGGTGCGTCAACAGTGGCCTGGGGAAAACAACGAGGCTCCCATCAATGACAGGAACCAGTACTTGGAAACATGTCAGCTGAGCGAAGGGGGAGGCAATGAAGGGGAACCTAGAATTGGAAGTGTAGACTTGGCAACAGACGCGCCACCTCCACCAGGACTACAGCGGCTGGTTCCCGGTCAACTGGAACAGGAAGCTCATGTCGATCCAGCATTTGCTAGAATGGACGCGGAGCAAAGTAAGCGTTTGTTTATAGTGCAAACTCACTAGGTAATCACAATCAATAGGTCAGAAATTCGACTATTCCGGCCCGCCTGAGGGTCTTCACCGGATGGTGCCAGGTGAGTCCAGTTCTCCAGAAACGTCAATGAGGCAAGTTGAGGAAAATGATTCGGAGTTGGAGTTGAATGTAGCTCAGAGTCAGCAACCAAGATCTGCTACAATTGGTGCTGATACGCCGCCTATACGGAGGCAGAGCGAAACTGTTCTTACCGGTGTGGCTGCGGAGTTTGTTGATGATTTAGGAGGTGAAATGGTATCTGAACCAGTCCAACCTCCACCCGTTGAAGCTGTCAAGAAAGAGAAACTGGACTCGCTGCAGGAGGGCAAAAGTAAAAACATCGCACAGGTGCATCGTTCTATTCAAAACATTATCGTCTAGGTCCAGATCCGACAATCTCGTCGCTCACCCAATCAGTGCGGAATTTGACGGTAGGTGAAAATTTGACAGATGGTCAGACGTCCAACACGAGTTTGCCCGAACATTCGCCCAGGCGTTATAGTGTGCAGGAAAGTAGTGACAGTGAAAGTGACAGGAAGAAGTCGAGGAAAAACAGAGACAAGAGATCTGCCGAGAAGTCCAAGTCGAAGGAGAAAGAGAGGTTCAAGGAGAGGGATCCTGAAAGAGATAGGTGAGGTTTTTTGTGGAAGTTTAATGATTTTTATAATGTTTTCTGTAGATATCGAGAGAGAAATAGTGATAGATACTCTCCGGACCCATACAGGGAAAAGAGGGATAGAAGAGATAGGCGGTATAAAGAGAGGCGATATGAGGAGGATACTGATTATTACAGTGATAAGGATAAGGACAGGAGGGGCAGGGAAGAAAGGGAAAGAGGTGAGTGAGACTTCTATCTTGAACTTTCACATAGGTTCTTCTAAATTAAGCGTTGTCGAGCCAAACTAGCGCCAAACGTATGTAAACCAACTCCTCTTCCCAAGTAGGTTGCATCAATTCATCAAAAATCAACTAATTTTGCGTTATTATGCATATCTTTAAAACCATTGATTATAAACTTACAAATATGGTACTCGTTTCTCAAAAGTCGCATACAAGGAATCGTTTGAGCATGGTTCCAGAGTGGTACCCGTTGTGGTTCTCTAGATCGTAAATAATTCTGTAACCAATATCAATAGACATATGGACATGGTACTCGTTTCTCAAAAGTCACATACGAAAAATCGTTTGAGCATGGTTCCAGAGTGGTACCCGTTGTGGTTCTCTAGATCGTAAATAATTCTGTAACCATTATCAATAGACATATGGACATGGTACTCGTTTCTCAAAAGTCATACTCGAAGAATCGTTTGAGCTTGTTTCCAGAGTGGTACCCGTTGTGGTTCTCTAGATCGTAAATAATTCTGTAACCATTATCAATAGACATATGGACATGGTACTCGTTTCTCAAAAGTCATACTCGAAGAATCGTTTGAGCTTGTTTCCAGAGTGGTACCTGTTGTGGTTCTCTAGATCGTAAATAATTCTGTAACCATTATCAATAGACATATGGACATGGTACTCGTTTCTCTGAAGTCATACTCGAAGAATCTTTTGAGGTTGTTTTCCAGAGTGGTACCCGTTGTGGTTCTCTAGATCGTAAATAATTCTGTAACCATTATCAATAGACATATGGACATGGTACTCGTTTCTCAAAAGTCGCATACGAAGAATCGTTTGAGCATGGTTCCAGAGTGGTACCCGTTGTGGTTCTCTAGATCGTAAATAATTCTGTAACCATTATCAATAGACATATGGACATGGTACTCGTTTCTCAAAAGTCGCATACGAAGAATCGTTTGAGCATGGTTCCAGAGTGGTACCCGTTGTGGTTCTCTAGATCGTAAATAATTCTGTAACCATTATCAATAGACATATGGACATGGTACTCGTTTCTCAAAAGTCGCATACGAAGAATCGTTTGAGCATGGTTCCAGAGTGGTACCCGTTGTGGTTCTCTAGATCGTAAATAATTCTGTAAACATTATCAATAGACATATGGACATGGTACTCGTTTCTCAAAAGTCGCATACGAAGAATCGTTTGAGCATGGTTCCAGAGTGGTACCTGTTGTGGTTCTCTAGATCGTTAATAATTCTGTAACCATTATCAATAGACATATGGACATGGTACTCGTTTCTCAAAAGTCGCATACGAAGAATCGTTTGAGCATGGTTCCAGAGTGGTACCCGTTGTGGTTCTCTAGATCGTAAATAATTCTGTAATCATTATCAATAGACATATGGACATGGTACTCGTTTCTCAAAAGTCGCATACGAAGAATCGTTTGAGCATGGTTCCAGAGTGGTCCCCGTTGTGGTTCTCTAGATCGTAAATAAATCTGTAACCATTATCAATAGACATATGGACATGGAACTCGTTTCTCAAAAGTCGCATACGAAGAATCGTTCGAGCATGGTTCCAGAGTGGTACCCGTTGTGGTTCTATAGATCGTAAATAAATCTGTAACCATTATCAATAGACATATGGACATGGAACTCGTTTCTCAAAAGTCGCATACGAAGAATCGTTCGAGCATGGTTCCAGAGTGGTACCCGTTGTGGTTCTATAGATCGTAAATATATCTGTAAACATTATCAATAGACATATGGACATGGTACTCGTTTCTCTGAAATCATACTCGAAGAATCTTTTGAGGTTGTTTTCCAGAGTGGTACCCGTTGTGGTTCTCTAGATCGTAAATAATTCTGTAAACATTATCAATAGACATATGGACATGGTACTCGTTTCTCTGAAGTCATACTCGAAGAATCTTTTGAGGTTGTTTTCCAGAGTGGTACCCGTTGTGGTTCTCTAGATCGTAAATAATTCTGTAACCATTATCAATAGACATATGGACATGGTACTCGTTTCTCAAAAGTCATACTCGATAGTCATATTGAGATAGTACTCGTCTCTCACAATTGGTATGAGGAATCAATTGAGTTTGGTTCCAAAGTGGTACCTACCATGGTTCTGTATATGAAAATATCTCTAAAACCATTAAAGAAAACCATATCAAGATGGTACTCATTTCTCAAAAGTCGCATATTATGACAAATCGATCAAGCGTGGTTCCAAGGTGGTACCTTGGCTGGTTCCCTATTTAGAAAATATCCCAGGAATCATCCAGGATAGTCATATTGAAATGGTACTCTTTTCTCACAAGTTGTATAAGGAATCAATTAGGCCTGGTTACAAAGTGGTACCTGCCATGGTTCTCTATATAAAAATATCTGAAAACCCATTGAAAAATTGTATCAGGCTGGTACTCATTTCTCAAATGTCGCATATGACGAATCGATCAAGTGTGGTTCCAAGGTGGTACCTTGGGTGGTTCTTTATTTAGAAAATATCCCAGGAAACATTCAAGATAGCCATATTGAAATGGTACTCTTTACTCACAAGTTGTATAAGGAATCAATTAGGCCTGGTTCCAAAGTGGTACCTACCATGGTTCTTTATATAAAAAATATCCCAAAAACCATTGAACGCCATATCAATATGATACTCATTTCCCAAAAATCGCCTATGTCGTATCAATTGAGCATGATTCCTTGGGTAGTTCTCTATTAAGAAAATATATCAGGCATCATTGAAGATAGTCATTCACGATGGTACTCGTCGCGTAGTAACCATCTTGGTTCTCTAGAACCAAAATTATTCAAGAAACATTGACAGTAGGTATATGAAAATAGTACTCATTTCCCAAAAGTCGCCCTGACAAATCGATCAAGAATGGTTCCAAAGTGGTACTCTATTATGAAAATATCTTTGGAACTATTGATGATAACATATTAGGACAGTACTCATTTATCGAAAAAAAATTATGATTCTCCAGAATCAAAATAATTCAAGAACCATCGATGATAGATACATAGTTCCAGAGTGGTACCACATTGTGGTAAAACATGAAACGTCTGCAACAAAACAAACTTCAACTCATTCAATTGTCATTACGCAAATTTTGACGCCCGACGTGGGGCCCTTGAAAAATCATCACAACAATAATTTATCTTTATATTTGTATTGTTTCTGATTTGTCTATGTCGTTGTCTCCAGACTACGACAGAAAATACAGCAGTTTGCGCAAAGACAAAGACAAACGACGAAAAGAACGAGACCCTAGAGACCCACGTGATCCTCGAGACTACCGAGACCGGAGATCCGACTACTACTACCGTGGCTATCCCGATGAATACAACACGGAAAATCGCCCAAGTAGACCATCAAGTCGATCGGATTCTATGCACGAGTCTTATAGAGAAAGAAGACATGAGCAGGACAGAGAACGAAGACCTAGAGACCGCGATAGGGAGCGGGAGACTCGGGAGAGATACAGAAACCGCGACCCCTATAACCCTTATCAGGTAATACACGAGGGTTTTTGTAACAGTTTTGATAGAATTTCATATAGGGCGCTTATGATCCGTACCACCCTTATTATCAACAATATCAGTACTATGAGAATTTGCGGAGGACAAATCCGCAAGCCTATGCGGAATGGTACAGGAAGTACTATCAACAGGCGACGAATAGTACTGCCTCTTATACGGGGGAAGATCGTGCTTCCGTACATTCGGGCAGAAGTTCAGCCAATGATGAACTAACTAAGGATCGGTAAGTGATTGGTTGTTACATTAGACTTTGTTGTGTTTTTGTTTGGTTTTATTTTATCAATCACACAGCCACACTTATAAATCAACACACACAAGACACGCTTAATTCATTTTTTCATGGAAGCTTATGTGCATTGTTTAGGTATACAAGACAGAGTTTTTATAGTCATCAGTCAAACTACTACGGACAGAATCATTCCATATCGGGCCATTATGGCCTGCTTGATTCTTCTAGGTGAGACCCCATCAAATTTAATATTTTTGGTTCATGGGATTTGGTTTATCACAGTGAAAAAAAATAAATAGGTCGCATCCACTTGAACTGTCAACATTAACTGATCATGCGCAATCTTTGTCTTGAAAACTTATTTAACCATGGTTGTCGGACCATTTTTTTTTCTGGAATCCAAAAACGGTGATAAACTGATCCCATCAAGGATGTCTGCGTGATCCTTCACTTTCTAAACTAATCTTACTTTGGCGGACATCCTTGTTGATTTGTACATAATTCTTACTCATGAAAATGGGGTTTTAGATAATCGTACCAGGAAATGTCTTTAGTGTGGTGGTGGAAATTAATGTTACGTTAATTACTTGACTTGCATGCTGTTATCATTTAATCATGTGCTAACTTGCAGGCGACTAACTTCATCAACGTTAGACTTATTTTGTAGAATATAAGTAGTGAAGCACTTTTTTATTATATTTTATGACCTGCTGATTGGAAACGATCTACAAATAATTCTTAAAAGCATTGCATTCGTGAGTCGTATCTACACTTCTTCCAAAACCAAGAGACATCGAAGTTAACACACCTCCCGTGGTCAGGCATAGCGGAACGATTGAATAGGTCACATGTTTATTTCACGTGACCTTTCAATTCTTCCAGATGTAAATGAACTATCCAGTAGCGATAAGTAGCGTTCTCAGAGCTCCGTTCTGTGGCGACGACAGGACAGTTTGGAGGTTATGTTGTGTCATTATTACTTTGACAATAATATAATATTCTTGATTATGTCTTGTGATATCATTTTGAATACACATTTTGTGTTCGAATTCAAAGGTATTATTTTGTTATTTGCGCCTTTTGATAGTGTGGTAAGTTTTCTAATGCATATTATGAAAACAATAATTTTCAGAACATGGAAAATAAAATATGTAATTGAAAAATGGGAAAACATCAGTATTGCAGCAACCAGAAAAGTATTTAATTCTCTGCTAAGACGAAAATGTTTCAAGAACTGACTGTTTGATATACAGGGTGTCCCAGCAAGGGTGGCCACCGGCCATATCTCAGAAACTACTGGACCTAAAAGTTCAGGAAAAAAAAAATTATCACTAAAGTGGCCACGAGAAAATGCTGGAAAATATTTTTAACTTCGAAATTTTTCCGCTAGGGGGCGCAATCAAAGCTTAAATATTAAAATTCGAAATTTCTCCGGAAATTCTCAGATTGAGGTATATCTTTATCAACATGGTTAGAAAACCTAGACAATTTCACGTCTTTTTGGTACAGGGCTCATTGGCGTACCGATGTTCGTGTGAGTAGGGGAAGGTAGTGAAAGTGTAATTGTTCAAGTGGCTGTAACTTATAAACGACTTGTCCGATTTTGTTGCGTATAGGCATGTTTGGAAGATAAATGTGAGTACTTTCGTATATCGTATCCAGTGATGCGTGATTGTCTCCAGAAAAGTTGCTAGAAGGCGTAATTTGAATTAAAAACTGTTATTTTCGTTTCACCGCAAACATTTAAATGGTACGGTATAATTCTGATAACAGAATCGAAATGAAGATTAAAATTACAAGAAAAAACCTTAAAAAAAAAAAAAAAAAAACCTTAAAACAATAAATTTTACATAATTTGGACTAGTTATTATTATCAGAATTATACCATACCATTTAAATTTTTGCGGTAAAATGAAAAACACTGTTTTTGATTCAAGTTACCCCTTCTAGCAACTTTTCTGGAGACAATCACGCATCACTGGATACGATATACGAAAGTACTCACATTTATCTTCCAAACAAGCCTATACGCAACAAAATCGGACAAGTCGTTTATAAGTTACAGCCACTTGAACAATTACACTTTCACTACCTTCCCCTACTCACACGAAGATCGGTACGCCAATGAGCCCTGTACCAAAAGACGTGAAATTGTCTAGGTTTTCTAACCATGTTGATAAAGATATACCTCAATCTGAGAATTTCCGGAGAAATTTCGAATTTTAATATTTAAGCTTTGATTGCGCCCCCTAGCGGCAAAATTTCGAAGTTAAAAATATTTTCCAGCATTTTCTCGTGGCCACTTAAGTGATCATATTTTTTTTCCTGAACTTTTAGGTCCAGTAGATTCCGAGATATGGCCGGTGGCCACCCTTGCTGGGACACCCTGTATAAAACCCGTCTCGGTATTGGTATAGTTTTTGCTGAAATCTAATATTATCTTCTTCAATCTTTTGATTTTCAATTGCAGACAGTAATTTTAACTTTTCACATTCCGCCACTTTCATATAACGCTACGAATGAAGGAATTAAGAGAAACAAACTCGTCAAAATTCAAATGTCACCTAGTTCCACCCACCCGTGATAATGTCGATTGCGACTCTCAAGAATACACTATGCGTCATTTCGTCGAGATTATTGAATTCGCACACGAGATTCCAAAATCATGATTCGAGAATTGGCTCCCACTTGGCACTTACTTATAGGGTTTTTTTTTCAATTCCTCCAACCCACTTTCTCCCCGTGCCGGAAGTGGGTAATTTGCGCGCTTGCTGCCTTCCTTGTGTAGCCACCATATATCTTTTATTTATCTACAACGAGCAACAGTAGAAGTTGACATGAGATGGCTGTATAAATTTTGCATAAGTCTCATCTTGAGGGGCCAAGCCGTCTTTTGCGCCTGCCCAGAGCGTGCAGTTCTCATTGGCTGATTGTCCTCGTGACATGTTGAGACGATCCAAACCCCGATCAAAACAATACGCATCTGTGAAAAAGTTCAAATTATTGATTATTTAAATGGTACTACTTCTATATTATTACATATTTGAAAAGTGATTGTTTCCTGATTATGTGAATTTACCGGGGCTATTTTGGAAAACTGCCGAGCAAATCGTCGAAAACCGTCTCATTCTTATATTTTTGGTTACTATGGTTACAAAGTTACAACAAACATGTAGGCGGCCAATAGAAAAATAGTATTTTGAACGCAAGCGCATTAACATCTGGTCCCCAGGCGATAGAAAAGGATAGACTTATGCGAAAAATATACAGGGTGTCCCAACGATAGAGTAAAGTAGGTTTTATCATATAGGATATGAAAAATATCAATATCAATATGCGTCACAGGTTAGGGGTGTAAATAGCGCACATTCTGAAAATATTTGGAAACATACAGGGTGCGTCACAAAAGTATGGCACGAAAAAGTATGATTTTTTTAAATGGAACCCCCTGTATATTAATTGATATTTCAATTCTTTCTTCAATTTGGAACAAAAATTGTGATACAACTAATGTTCCTAAATTCAACCGTTATCGAGATATCGCGTTTTAAAAATGGCATTTTTGCAACTTTGACATGCTATAAAACTCAAACTATTCAAGTTAGAGGAAAATGGTTTGCACTTTCCTATCTTAACTTCTCAAGAGCTCTTCTGTCATTTGGATAGAAGGTAACGTCAACTGTCAACTTTTTTCTGCACATTTTGACATTTTTTCACAATAATGGATTTAATCTCCTTGAATAGCTCTTGAAAAGTTAAGATAGGAATGTGCAATCCATTTTTCTCTAACTTGAATAGTTTGAGTTTTATAGCATGTCAAAGTTGCAAAAATGCCATTTTTAAAACGCGATATCTCGATAACGGTTGAATTTAGGAACATTAGTTGTATCACAATTTTTGTTCCAAATTGAAGAAAGAATTGAAATATCAACTAATATAGAGGGAGTTCCATTTAAAAAAATCATACTTTTTCATGCCATACTTTTGTGACGCACCCTGTATGTTTCCAAATATTTTCAGAATGTGCGCTATTTACACCCCTAACCTGTGACGCATATTGATATTGATATTTTTCATATCCTATATGTTAAAACCTACTTTACTCTATCGTTGGGACACCCTGTACAGTACAGCGGGATCTTTTATCTTATTCTGGTATCAAGCAGGTGAAATTGTTTCCCATATAGTTATTATTAGATATACAGGGTGTTACTAAATGGTATGTCATAATTTTAAGGGGGAGTTCCTGGATAAATTTTAAGTCAAAAAGGTCATATGAACTTGGGTCCTAGAATGCTTGGTTTTTAAGATACAGGGTGCTAAAGATCTATTTTATTTTCAGTTTTTAATACATTTTCCAAATGTCAAAATTTGATTAAAAGAAGTCGATTGCGACTCTCAAGAAAACACACTATGCGTCATTTCGTCGAGATAAGTGAATTCGCACGTGAGATTCCAAAATCGTGATTCGAGAATAGGATCCCACTTGGCACTTACCAATAGGGTTTTTTTTAATTTCTTCAACCCACTTCCTCCGCGTGCCGGAAGTGGGTAATTTGCGCGCCAACAATCTGAAGCAACGACAAGTAGTGACTAAAAAAAATAACTACCAGTACTCGGCCTGAATACAGGAACATGGTACACTAACTATCGATTGAGTTCCTATATTGGTTGGATTGTGTGCTGTGAATTGAAGAATTGATCACAAAAATGTACCTGAATACATTATTAAAGTACAGAATTATGTGCTCCGTGATATATCTGTCCTTGAAAATTATTTTAATTATATTTATATTTATTTTTGGATGGAGACCTTCGTGACTGTAAATGTCAGTCTATAGAATAATAGTTCAATTTATCATGTGCAGTCACATACCTAATGGCAACGTCGCTGAACAAAAGTAAATATTTTCATGATAATGATGTTCTGGTTACTTTTTGTTGTTTGGTGAAGTCTTGTTATTATAATCCCTCTAAGAACTTTTTGTGAGTGTTACATTCGTTTAAGTACCGCCCTCCTACAGATATCATCTCGAATAGGACCAGTAGGTCAGTCAGTCAGGAGGGCAACACTCGGGCTAATGTAACTCTCAATATGTATGACGGCGCTGTACCAACTTTCCGTTAATAATCTGATAATGTCTCTTCAACAGAAATATGTATTAGGGCATTTATATCATGTTTCATCAATTTACAAGCGTTTGTCTTATTTGTAGACCGTTTTCATTCACGATTGAATCGTAGATCTATGTATAAAGTGAGATGTGGCAACAACTTTCTAACATTCTTACAATCATTCATTCATAGTTAATCCATCAGAGTGTGTTCATTGGGATGTAACTTTCAGTTTCATTCAAAGTAGACTTTGTTGCAATGGAATTAGCATTATGGGTCTTACTATTCGAGCTTTTATCCATAAAATGCAAATAATTAACCCTCATATACAATTTAGCATCGGTTACAACAGAACCCTCGACCAAACCGACAACTTCGAGGATCAATCCCAAGCTGTTCAACGACTCACACCCGCCAAATTTGCAACCGCTCACATGAAAGCTTCAATCAATTCGGGCAAACTCTTGAAAATCCTGCCGCACTACCCCATGGACGGACAAAACGCCACTGTGGAAGTCTGCAGTTTGGAATCCTACCTAGAAAGCGACTCTAACTATCAGGAATTAACAGCCTTTCCTGGACCGTTGAAAAAGGGCGTTACACACAAAAAACAAATTATTGAGTATTGTGATAACAAGATTAAAGAGGCGATGTTCAGCAAGGATATTGATGA
Source organism: Orchestes rusci (assembly GCA_958502075.1). Taxonomy (NCBI): domain Eukaryota; kingdom Metazoa; phylum Arthropoda; class Insecta; order Coleoptera; family Curculionidae; genus Orchestes; species Orchestes rusci. The sequence goes on along the minus strand of OY293305.1, from coordinate 77,483,237 downwards.
TGTCGAATCATATGTGTTGATGTGGGAGTTGCTGATTTTGCTGATAAGACAAAATGGAATGGTCGTGGGCACGGACATTGCTGAGCTCCTTCTCAAAAACCGCACTTCCGAACCGGCACCACGTTCAGCGTCGGCTATGTCGAATATCAGCAGTACTGTCGGAGACAAGAATGAAGTTTCCGAAGCGTCGAATTTAGTGTCCGAGCATGGCAGTACTATGTCTATTTTGAAGGAGGAGGAGGTGACTAGGAAGTTTAGAGAATATTTGCTGTATGGGTCTTGTCAGGAAGCACTAGAATGGGCGATGAAAAATGGTCTGTGGGGCCACGCCCTGTTTTTGGCTAGTAAACTGGATAAAAGGACTTATGCCAATGTGATGATGCGGTTTGCTAATGGTTTGACGATGAATGACCCATTGCAGACTCTCTATCAGTTGTTGTCTGGGAAGATGCCGGCTGTTGTTACGGTAAATTACATCTAGGGCTATGATTGAACGTATGCGCTAACTCTATCGGTATGATTGAACACTTTCTGGCTAACTGATTTGTTTACTTCGCGTATTATGTATTCGTAACATAGAAAGTTATCAGGCTGCTAAGGTGACAGTTAAGGATAATTCGCCAAAAGTTTCAGCTCTGTAAAATGACACCTGTCAAAAATTGGTCCCAAAAGGTTTGGTGGCCAGTCCGTTCCTGGTTTTCCCTAGAATTTAAAATGTTGACTTTACTATGGATTTATAAGTCTTTATGGCCTACACAACATACTAAAATTTTATCAAATTATACAAGCCTGTTCAAAAGTTAGAGCTGAAAAATTACCCCTTTAGGGCACTGTATCTCCGTTAGGAGGCGCTCTAGAGAAAAAAGTTTTGTAACAAATCGGGGGCTCCCAAAATTATACTATATACTTATCAGACACCCTGTATTTTGCATATTATACTTTCTCTTGCTTATAAGGAATATGAATTTACTTCACGCAATGCCAAAAAATCGTCTTTTTCATCATTTTTTGAGAATAAAAAACAAATGATTTACGAGATTTGAGGCGCAAATGTTTGTTTTTTTAGCTTAGTTTTGAGTTAGGATTAGTTTGGATCTGTTTTGTTGATTGAAAATGGATGTCGCGTGGTGCACTCATAGATCTATTTTTTCTTGTTATTGATATACAGGGTGTCCCAGCAAGGGTGGCCACCGGCCATATCTCAGAAACTACTGGACCTAAAAGTTCAGGAAAAAAAAAATTATCACTAAAGTGGCCACGAGAAAATGCTGAGAAATATTTATAACTTCGAAATTTTTCCGCTAGGGGGCGCAATCAAAGCTTAAATATTATATATTAATAAACGACTTGTCCGATTTTGTTGCGTATAGGCTTGTTTGGAAGATAAATGTGAGTACCTTCGTATATCGTATCCAGTGATGCGTAATTGTCTCCAGAAAAGTTGCTAGAAGGCGTAATTTGAATTAAAAACTGTTATTTTCGTTTCACCGCAAAAATTTAAATGGTACGGTATAATTCTGATAACAGAATCGAGATGAAGCTTAAATTTACAAAAAAAAACCTTAAAAAAAAAAAAAAAAAAAAACTTAAAACATTAAATTTTACATAATTTGGATTAGTTATTATTATCAGAATTATACCATACCATTTAAATTTTTGCGGTAAAATGAAAAACACTGTTTTTAATTCAAGTTACCCCTTCTAGCAACTTTTCTGGAGACAATCACGCATCACACAATATACGATATACGAAAGTACTCACATTTATCTTCCAAACAAGCCTATACGCAACAAAATCGGACAAGTCGTTTATAAGTTACAGCCACTTGAACAACTACACTTTCACTACCTTCCCCTACTCACACGAAGATCGGTACGCCAATGAGCCCTGTACCAAAAAGACGTGAAATTGTCTAGGTTTTCTAACCATGTTGATAAAGATATACCTCAATCTGAGAATTTCCGGAGAAATTTCGAATTTTAATATTTAAGCTTTGATTGCGCCCCCTAGCGGCAAAATTTCGAAGTTAAAAATATTTTACAGCATTTTCTCGTGGCCACTTTAGTGATCATATTTTTTTTCCTGAACTTTTAGGTCCAGTAGTTTCCGAGATATGGCCGGTGGCCACCCTTGCTGGGACACCCTGTATTTCGGATATTTCTTATCGAATCAAAATGAAATTTGGTACAAAGCTCCAACTTGTTTATCTATAACGTTCTGTGGAAAAAATTTCTTTTTTTCTATACTCTGCCCCTAGATGATGTTTTACCTGAAATCCAAATTTTATATTTCGCATTTTTTTTTATTTTGACAGATTCCTCAAAAAAAAATAAGTCGTTTTAATAATTGGGAAAAATTAGGCAAAGATGTATTCTCTGTACGAGTCGACAGGTCTCGCCGTTTGGCCGCAAATTGACAATAAAATAACTCATGTCAAAAATAATTGCTTTCTATTAAATGATAACAAGGAGAATAATACAACACAAAAAACAAAAAAAAACGTACAACCATTAACAAAAACAATAATTAAAAACACAACTAAGACTCAAATTTTAAACTGGTCATAACTCCCTTGTTTAATGACAGATTTTTTTGATTTTTCCGTCAATGTAGTCATAAATTCACACAGTCCTATTATCAAATGTTGGAAAACGACAAAATTCGGCGCCCGAGGAAATGTCCAATAGCTGATCATTCCCTCACTTATCGGCGGATTTTGGTGAGTCTTGCGTCAATGTGATGAATAATTTAAACAGTTTTATTGTCAATCAATGTAAATCTATTCATATGACAATCGACAAAGTTTGGCGCCCGAGGAAAACTTCAATCGCTCATTATTCCCTGTTTATCGACGAATCTTGATGATTTTGGTTTCTGGTTGTTTTTGCGCTGTTTTTTGTTGTATTTGTTTTTGTGTTTCACATGAATTGGTTTAATGTCGAATTGCGGCCAAACGGTGTAACTTATCGACTCGTACAATTGGATTTTGGATTTCAAGTAAAGCGCCCTCTAGTGGCAAAGTAGAGAAACATTTATCCACAGAACGTTAGAGATAAACAAACTCAAACTTTGTACCAAGTTTCATTTTGATTTGATAAGAAATGTCCGAAATACAGGGTGTTACAAATTCGAGTGTATGCATGGAGATCTCGTTAACCGTGGGAGATACAAGGTTGGTTAAATTGAGGCAAAGTTGCGTATTTTGAGGCTGAACAAAATGACGTTTGGAACTTTTTCATCGCTCCTTTTTGCCCTTTACAAGATAGCGTTATTGAATTAAAGAACCGACGTTTCGTCTATGAGCAGCCATCATCAACTTTTTTTTTAAAATACGGTCCTGGATTTTTTATTACGGATTGTAAGGGCCTCTTATGTTCCCACACCAACGATGTATCGCAATTATTCACAAAATTTATATTAATGGATTTTCCATAAGAACTCATGTGCAAAAAATACATTTTTAATAGAATTGAAAACAAACTCTTTTTTTTTAATGAGTGCGATACATCGTTGGTTTAGGAACATAAGAGGCTCTTAAAATCCGTAATAAAAAATTCAGGACCGTATTAAGAAAAACAAAGTTGATGATGGCTGCTCATAGACAAAACGTCAACGACTAGAAAAAAAAATTGATCTTTGAATGCCGGTTACTCGAAAATTTTTTATTTTTTTTAGGTGATGAATCATAATTATAATTTTTATGTAAGACTTAGAGGGCGCTACGTACGCTGTAGTCTTTTATTTTAATTGGTTTCAACATTTTCGACAGTAATCTTTTGACATTTGACATGATTCGCACCCCTTCTAAAGTAAAAAAGGTGCCCTTTCTCAAAACCGCTACAGATTATCGTTTTCGAGATATTTGCAAATTTCGGCATCGATGCAAGTTATTGAACTTTTTAGGTTTCAGGTAGGTTAGGTGTGCTAACACAACCTAAACAAACTGGACCAAACCGCGTTCAAACATACCGATTTTTAACCATGTTTACTCATCGGCCGTTGGCTTACATAACGCATCTTCTGTAAAGTTAACGTAAACGTTCAATCATAGCCCCCGTGATCTCTTCGTGTTAACCCACTTTCTCCTCCAGTGTGCTTCGGATGAAAAGTGGGGCGACTGGCGTCCCCATCTAGCGATGATCCTCTCCAACTCCACTCAACGTCCTGACCTCAATTGCAAAGCAATGACTCAGCTAGGTGACACTTTGCTCAACCGCGGCAGCCTCTATGCCGCCCAATTTTGCTACTTGATGGCGCAAGTTGGTTTTGGCAAATATTCCGATCCGGAAACGCGGTTGGTGTTGTTGGGATCCGATCACCGGAAGCAATTTCCGCATTTTGTGCTGAACGAGGCGGTCCATATGACGGAAATTTACGAGTATGCGTGCGGTTTGAATGTTGAGGGATTCCATATTGCGGAGTTCAGAGTAAGTTGGTAACCAGCTAGTTTCCTCATGTTTGTCAGTTTTACAAATACATCCTAGCCACCCGTTTGGCTGATTGTGGGCATCTTCAACGGGCCTTGCAGTACTTGGAGCTGTTATCTACCAATATAATCGAGAATTCAGCTGAAGTACCCGCGAGTTTAGTTGATGGCGTATGTCAGTTGGCGGATAAATTGAAATTCAACGATCCAGTCGGTGACGAAGAAGATGAATCCACGTTTGGCGCGGATTATCTGGAAACTTCCAGACCTGATAATTCGTGGTTGAAAGAAATGAAGGCTTTGCAGAATGGCCAGCAGGACAATACGCAATATGAGTTTAACAATCAGACGGAGTATTGGGAACAGGAACAGCAACAGTACGACCAGCAGCAACAGTTGCAGTTTGATCAGCAACAGTATCAGGAGCCGGTTTGGTCGGGTGATCCACAGTTTCAGGATCAGCAGATTCAGCAAAATGGTGAGTGATGTCACGATTGAACAGTCTGTCTATCAATTTAATTTCATTAATAACTCCTTCAATAGGATGTCAATCATTGTGTATTGACCCAATTTACAAATCTATAAAGGATTAATAAATAGATTGCCATTTATGTGTCTGTTTCAACCAGCATTTTCTGGACAATTCTTGTATTTTTCCATGGAATCAAAAATGATGTCATATGGCTTTATTATTTTTTTTGAAAAGGAGTGTTATTTTTTTTTATCATGCGAAATATGTTTTCAATATATTTACAGGAAATAAGTTCAAATGTTGGGGCATCTTTCATCCCCAAAATACGCGATTCTAGTCAGTTGATTGTGACAAACATGTCTTGATAATATATTTTTTTCTGAAATAAATAATGATTATGAACATTTAGTGCCATGACATACTAAGCGATAGATCGCAGAATTTTGCGATTTTCAGCAAATACCATTGAAATCGATTGATCGCTAGATCATTGTCATTAGTGATTAATGACAGATTTCGACGTTGCCAAGTTGATTGCTATACAGTGAATTGAGATGACACCTTTCTCTATTTTATATATTTTATTATACAGGGTGTTTATTAATTGAATGCCGATACTTAGGGGTGATAATCCTTGGATGATTTCAAGACAAAAAAATTCATATGGACATAGGTCCGCAAGAGTAAAGATTTTAAGATACAGGGTGTTGAAATTTAAAAAAAAAAACTTTTTTTCATCATCACTTTGATACTATTCCAGATATCTTTTTGAAATTTGGTACACGTCTTTTATGCTTAAAAATGCATGGGAATGTTAGAGAGGGCGCCACTGATTTAAAAATATTGGATGACACAGCAGGGTGTCAATGCAATTAAGTAGATTTTATTTTTTTAAGCAAAAACCATGCGCCGGACGGAAAAAAATCAAGAGAACAAATTTGTTCAGAAATAAAAAGAAATTTTAAAAATAATTTTTATTTTGGAAGGAAGCAGTGGCGTACAAGTTTTTTCTCCAAAAATAGTGAGTGCAAAGCCCGTACGGACGCCACTGGTAAAAATAATGAAATTGTTTGTACATCACAAAATGCATATTGAAGCCTAGATGACGTTTACCAAATTTCATAAAGATATCTGGAATAGTATCAAAGTAATTATAAAAAAATCATTTATTTTTTAATATTTCAACACCCTGTATCTTGAAAATTAAGCTCTTGCGGACCTATGTTCATATGAACTTTTTGTCTTAAAATCATCCAAGGATTATCACCCTCAAGTTTCGGCATTTAATTAATAAACACCCTGTATACAGGGGGTAAATTAAGTACTTGTACAAACTTTAATAGGTGAATCTTTGACTAGAAACCTATTTAATTTGATTCTTAGCTTAAATTTTTGTTAAGGGACATGGCAATTGGACGAAATTTAGAATAGTGGGGATACTGATGACAAGAAACTCAAATATTAACTTAGTTTTTTGAGTTTTGTTCAAGTAGTTGATCCACTCTGTATAACGTCAATCTTCCATTTCATCAAATATCATCATTTATTTGTGGACAAATCGAAGTTGTGACACAATTTTGTCCAAAATGATCATCAGTACTTGAGAAGGGATTTTTTTTTTCATTCAATTCACCTTTTTTTCGTTTTATGATATTGTATTTTGTAATTTTTTTTTAAATCAAATAATTCACAGACGTTCTTTCATAATTTTGTCACTTTTATTTTTACTTTTTTGTTGTTTTTTTTATTCATTTGGATAACTTTTTTCCATTGTGGATAGTTTTTTGAATTTAATATTAATATGTTTTGTCTCCAGTTTGATGATTTTCATTAAAATGGTTAGTCTTGCAAAAGTCAAAAAGTAAACAAGATTAAATTTAATATCAAACTAATAATAATTCTCAGTTTAATCTAAACCCGTGTTAAGATTGTATTTATCAAAAAAAAAAAAAAAAGAAATTAACCAGGTAGATAGGAAAATTCAGAATAAAATAAGAAATAAATGTTAATTGGAACATCTGTCTCTTTTGTCATGTGACACCTTCTGGAGATTTTCTCATTTTGTTATTTTTGTCTGGGTATGTATAATTATTTGTTTTTCTTTTGTGCTTCAACTAGTTATTCTGTAACTCTTATTGTGAGTGGTAGGAAAAAACTTTAAATTCAAAAGTTTTAGGTCTTTTCACGTAGTATCTTTTGGGGCTTACGGAAATGGAAAACATTGAAAAAATTGCTGAAGTTAATTATTTTTTTTTTAATGGAACACTGCATATTATTGGCCAAAATTAAAAATCTTTTTCTTCTGATTCCAAATATGTATAAAATACACAGGGTGTCCGGAAAGTCAACGATAATACTGAAAGGGGTGATGGATCAACTCATAAGCATCCAGAAAAACATAATATGACCTTGGTAAAAACCCTATGGTTTTCGAGATATTGCTACTAAAAGTTCAAAATATTCAATAAGAAATCCTATTTTACAGAGAAATAATTTATTTTAATTTTCTTTTTTACTAAGTACGTGGAAATTTTCGTGACTGGTTTGTAATTGCGAAGGCAAAGGTTAGTGGGGTGCAGTCAAAAAAAAAAAATAAAAAAAAAAATAAAAAAAAATCAAAAATATTATGTTTTTCTGGAAGCTTATGAGTTGGTCCATTTCTTTCAATATTATCGTCGACTTTCCGGACACCCTGTATGTTGGTATTTGGTTCAGCCGATTCTGCGCTACTCAAGTTCAATTGAATTCATCCAAAAATTTTGGCAAGACTCAAAAATTCCTGTTTTTTATCACTAAAAGAACAGATTCATTCAAATACAGCGACTGGGAAAATAAGTCGAAAAAATTTTGACCGCCTCCTGGACTAATACGGTAGAATCCAGATCAACGTAATGTAATTTTCATGAGACTTGGAACTTGAATAGTCATAATATATTTGGAATCCGAAAAGAAATCTCAATCATGTTGGCCATTCAAAAAAATATAACTTCATCAATTTTTTCAATGTTGTAAAGTCGATTTTTTATTTCCGTTATCACCAAAAGATACTACGTGAAAAAGCCGAAAACTTTTATATTTTAGGTTTCTTTCTACCATTCGTAATAAGAGCTGTAGGTGGGGTTGAAAGTATAATGAATAACCGTGTGCAATAGAATATTTTCCAATGTTATTATTTCTTGATCGTACCACTTTTTACGGCTTGTAAATGGTTGCACCAACATAATTTTTTGGATTTTTCTCTGTTCAGCTCTTGGTTTTTCAATTATTTATTGTCTATTCGATTTTTTCAACGGGCAATTATCACGGTTCTGTACCATCATTTCTGTTTAAGCAATTATTGTTCTGCCAATGTTTATTGAGCTTATTTTAGTCTTGATTGGGCAAAGCTTGATTGAACTTGAATAAAGAAATAAGTCAAACGCAAAAGATAAGCCAGGACAAAATTTTATCCAGAATGAACGAGACATTTTTAAACCTTTTGCAAAAGCAAAATCGGTTAAGCTTCTCAGTCTCAATCGGGTTAGTTCATTAATCGAACCAACAAAATTAAGTAAACTTAGACTAAGAATTTAGTAAAAATGTCTGAGTAATGTATGTTGTACAACCAAAAATATACTAAATTGAAATACCAGCCTATTCTGCTGGACTATATCGGTATCCTTTTTGTTATAAAAACTCATATTCGAACATTGAACCACTAGAACAAGTTTAGCACCCCGAACGTACACGATTTGTTTCTGTCGATAACACTCTGTTTTTGTTTATATTTATGTCATGTTATTTTGACACATTTGTGATATGATCTCTATAATCCAACCGTACATGAAGAAGCTCCACAAATAAATCATTTTCAACTGGAAAATGACAACAACCGTCACTTTGAAGCATCTATCAACGTCATGGTAACGCATTTCAAATAGCTCCATTGATGCCCAACGTTGCCGTTTGTGAGAAAAATTCCTCTTATCAACTTTTCAGTGTAAAAGATCAAGGAAAATCGTTCGATTATTCAACGACAAGTAGTATTAGCGTTGAAAAAAAGGCCACACTCTCCCTAAATATTGAAAAGAAATACATTTATTTGATGATAATGAACTTCAAGTCGTTGTTATTAAATTGGTGACAAAAAACCTGGTGAAAGGTATTTCAAGGAAGTAAATATGGCAAACCAGGAGCCTGCTTTTCCCCTTTCCCAACATGTTTACATTGACATGTTCGACTCACAAAATATTGTTTGTTTATGCTTCTAGTGGTTCAATATTCGAAGTATTCGAGCTTCTCATAAATAAGAAGAACATTTTATTTCCACCAACACTGGCAACACCTTAACGAAATGTACCATTCACTCTTTTAATAAAAAAAAAACAAAAACTCTGCAAGTGCGACAAAATAACCTACAGTATTGGCCTTAAGAGGATTAACCTCCTAGAATTTGATAAAACTTTGACCCTACATGGGTATCAATAAGAACTAAAAATAGCAACCCCCACTTATTCCGCGATTTATGAAATTTTATGCTATTGTTGATAAGTTGCATCACTTTTTTTAAATTGGACTACATAACCTCACAATTGTTTCCAAACGGACAGCAATAATTATAATTTCTTAAACTGATGACGGTATGGAGATTTTGTGAAAGATGTCAATGCAGATATCAAGGGGGACAACTTTTGAGGTGTTGGCTGTTATATTACTTTCAACCCCCTAACCTCCAGGGCGCCTACCTTAAGATTTTGAATGAAAACTCAAGTACTTCATTTTTTAAAAAAAGTGATGTATTTTATTGAAAATTTCCTACCAGTCAATTCTAACCAATCATAGGCTTGCATTTTATTATATTGCTATGGCAACGACCTAATTTTATCGGAAATCACCCTGCTCATAATCACGTGACTGAAAGATTAATAAGTGGAAATCTCCCTGGCTTTGCATCTGGATGTAGCTCCCATATGATTACAGTGTTGCCGTCCCCACTCTCCCTAACAATCCCAACCCAGCCCAACTTTCACAGACAGAGATAAGGCAAACGGCAACACTGTGGTTGGTGCATGGGAGCTACATCCAGCCGCGAGTGCTTGACAGCTGTTAAAAACAATGACAAATATTTTTGATAAATGATTTATTTTCAACTTCCAATACAAAGTTGCAATGTTATCAATTATGGACAAGATTGGTTATAACTTTCAAATGTTTTATAAAATCCTGATTCCCTTCTTTCTTCCTCAATGGCGTGTAGAGTAAGGAGCCGTTGGTTTCTTCCACTAAATGCGAGGTGACTTCTGGGTCATGTTTTTTCCAATGATCAGTTTTGGCATGAAATTTTCTTGCCGAATCTCCCTAGAGCTCGAATTAAAAATCCGGAAATTTATTCTCGTTGCGTTTTCAAGAAAATTCGCAACACGACAAAATTTCCGGAAATAATTCGAGCTCTAGGGAGATTATGATTGAGAATTACATGAAGATTTCAAAAATCGCGGGATAAGTGGAGGCTGCTATTTGAAATTTCAGGGGTAGTTACCCTGAGAGTGAGGGGGTAGAGTCCAGATTATTAATCTAAATTGACGTGTCTCACCAAATTTTCATACTATCATCAGTTCAAAGAATAATTAATTCTGTTCGTTTGAAAATTTTTGTGACGTTGGGAACTTCAATTTTGAAAAAAAAGTGATGTAGCGTATGGACAATAACGTGAATATTTCAAAAATCGTAACATAAGTTGGGGTTGGTATTTGAAATTTCAGGGGTAGCTACCATGGGCTTGAGAGGATTGATTCGAGAAAAACAACAGATACCTCATAGGTTGTCCACCTCGATATCTAAATGGACGTGTCTCGCCAAATCTTCATACCATCATTGGTTTGGACACAATCAAATGCTGGTCCTTTTTAAATTGTCACCCTGTATATATGGTAATTGATCTGGACACCCTGTGTATACCATTTATTTTAATTTCCACTCAATAAAAAAACGTTACACCATAACGTGTTTACTTCATCAAAGAAAAATTTCAAAAATTTCAAACATATCATTATCCTCTATAAATCCCTAAAACACCAGCAAACCATCAATTTCCAATTATCACAACAATTGAAAATTCAATTTCCGTTGCCCAGTATATTCCCATAAATTTCGCACGCCATCGATCTTTTAATTGTTCAACGTCAATTATTCTATGAGCAACGTGAGAGAATGAACATCTTGCGCAACGTTGACCTTGATGTTCGGCAATAATTATGATTAATCACTTACACTCATCAACTAGTGAATTATTTCTGGATCGTAGTAGTATCGATGTGTCGTTCCAATAAGTGTTTCTGTGGTTGTGAGTCGAAGAAGTGTTCAGCCTAGATTGTAATGTCAAAAACGGATTTTGACGATGTTACAAAATAACATTGACTTTAAAAAACAAGCTTGTCTTTTCTGAGAGCGATCATACATTAGCTTCATACCTATTTCTTTCTATACCCCTATCACAGTTTATTCGACAAAGCTCTGCCCCTCGATATTTTGCACCAGCATCATTGCCAAGTGTCCGATTTTAACAAGGTACTCCATTTTACTCTCCATATTTATCAACAGTTAAAACATCACAACTCTCATCTAATCTCATCAGTTAACAACAACAAGAACGATATTATTGACATCCAAATAGGTATTTTTCATTCAGGCACGATTTATTTAACAAAACTTATCATCTCCTTCAAAAATGCCTCGAAAATGTGGCAACAAGATCAGGTTTCTTGTACCTGCGATCTACCACTCGCTTATGCTACGCATCGATTTTACGTTCAAGCGTAAAAATATTCATTCATGTTGGTAAAGGTTATGACGAGTTGATTTGCCTTGTTTTTGTGTGATTTTTACACTATTTGTGATTTGACGATATTATTTGTACATTAATATGGTGCGAAAGTGTCAATTGGACAATGAAAACCAGGACTTTTCGTTTTATCAGTGAATATACTGCCATCTTGATTTTAAAATAGATTCTAGGACCTTCTTACTTCAGTGGCGTATCATGTATTTTTGGAAATGTTTGCATTTCATACAGAGAAAAATATATTTTAAATGAAAATTAACACAAAAATTAAAGTAATAACAACTTTGCTCGTATACATAAAGGACATTCCTGGTTCCATAACACTATGTAACTACAAATTTTCCAAATCTCACTGAAAAGTGGGTACCTTTCCTTTTTTATTAGTAATTTTCGAAAAAAAGGTGTGAGGGAACCAATAGTTTTTGAGAAAACACTTTCTAAATAAGACATGCTTTCATAACTCATTAGTAAATAGGTATACATTTTACAGGGTGTCTCCTTATTGCGTACAATAAATTCAAGGCGTATTCGTGAGCTATAATCTCATGAAAAAAAAGTTCGTAGGTATAAACATATGAGTCCGGAATTTCTTTGTTTTCAAGATACAGGATGTTAAACTCATTTTTTTTTTAAATCGGTTTTTCACAAATGTAACAAATATCCTTGAACCGTTTTTTTTTTTAATTTGGCAGATTATTTTTAGTACCTAATAAACGCCAATTTTAGCCGTACAGTAAAATCATATTACTAAAAATTTTATGTAGAATCCGAAAATAAAATGATAAATAGGGGTTTCTATTTGAAATAATGAAGTTGATGGTCGTAACCTATTTTTGGTCCACCCTGTAGATACACATGAAATTATCATCAAAAAAACCGCCGTCAAAAATAAGATTCAACGACTCCGAGCGTTCTTACCAAAACAAAACCCTGAATTTTTGATGAATGTCATACATTTTTTCCAATCAAAATCTCACTGTAACTCTCATTAAAGATAAAAACAATGAATAAAAAGAGAATCAAATAATTTTAAACATCCCAAACTCCCCGACCTCCGCCCATGAACATCCTTTATCGATTCGCCTGGTTCCGCCTATTCTATCCTCGCGCTGTTGCTTTGACCATGTATGTAAAAAAAGATGGTATAAGGTCCTTGTCCCACCCGTGAGCTCTTTTAAATGTGATTTGGATCGCAAAACATAGGAATTTATGAATAAACCGGCTGCTTATGCTTGGTCTATTTTTTTTATAGTCAATGCAAAATAACCATTTGTTTCAGCCTTAAATCACGATCAGACTTACTCGGGACAGCCCTGGGGTGAGCCCGTTGCTCAGTACGATCAGGAAACCACTTCTGACCCTCTGCAGGACAGCTACTATGATCATTCAAATAACCAACCAGAGGTGAGTACTTTATTGTACATACATTTTGTATAAATCAATTTTGGTACTGCTTGTTGGAAATTAAGGCTGGATTTCTTGATTTTTTTTTGAACATGTCCTTGCTCTGATCTTAACAAAATTGTTTTCTGTGTGCCATCTTTCGGGACGCAGCTGAAGGTAGATGAGCTCCTGCCCGAAGTAAGTACCAAATACACCAGCACGAATTTCGCCTCTTGCCCCACCGCAATTACTTTGCGCAAGCGCTCGTCTTTTCTGACCAAAGGCCCGATGCCGATGCATGGCGAGATGCTAGAAATGCAACCATTTGATAAATCCTCAGTTAAAGCGGACATCGGGTTTTATGGAAGGTTGTCCAAGGACAGCTCTGATAGTGAGAGCGAAGTGATTTTCCGAAAGAAAAAACATAGTTGCAAGTCTGTAAGCGAGGAAAAATTGTTGCTACTACAAAGCGACACAGTCAAGATTGTCAGCAATGATAACTACAATAGTTCGAACAGTCGAAGACTTATGAAGTACAAGTCTTTGGATGTGCCAGAGTTTAAAAGCACCACAGTCAAGTACATTGGCTATAAAAATAAAGTTTCCATATCGGCGGAAGATTTTAGCAGACACGATCCGCTTCCCAGCGCTGTCGATGCGTGGTCGCGCAAGCACTCTAAGGGTGTGTTCAACAACATCCGACACAGCTTTTTTCACAAAAGCGAAAAAGTCGCTGAGAAAATCGTGTATAAGCCTCTGGTTTTTGGGGGTACTTTTCCCATTGACGTTCCTATAAGTCCAAGACAGAGGAACAGCTCTGAAAGTAGTAAGACCAGTCAGAAGAGTTTGAGTTCCACGCCCAAATTGCGCGAGTACGGTCCTGCGAGGACCTTTGATATTGATCAACCTATATGAGTTTAGCGTGTTTTGTGATATTATTTATGCGCATAGAATAATTTTGCTTGTACACTGCTTGTTTAATATTGGTCTTCTTCAAACAAAACTTATTGAACTCTTACTGGAAATCTCAAAATTGATGTGATTTTGAATTATTTTTATACTAATCAGCATTATACGTAGCTTCAAGACAAATCAATGTCAGGTGTTCCAACAATTTATCAGAAAAAATCGTTGCACTCTACATTCCATAAAGCATAAAGGAAACCTGAGTGTTAGGATAGAACTTATAGGTGTGTAGCTTTGTGTCAGATTAGTGTTATACACACCGGGTAAACACAGGTTGTGAATTTCAACTGTCGTTTATTTTAGAGGATAATGTTATTGTTACTGTTATTTAGGATACCCTGTAGGTTAAGACTGGAAATGTTGGATTGGGGCTTTGGAAAGTTGACCGGATATTGTGATAAATTATCAATAAATTGTTCTACTAATTCGATTTGATCCGCTTTGTGAAGCCCGTCGGTGGTGATCAGTGATCAGTGATCAATGAGACTGTACTCTCGATATCATTAGTTAATTATTGTTGTTATTGATAAGTGATGATGGGTGGCATATTGGAACCATAGACTTAAAATAACAAGACACGTAACGCCTATACCTTTAGCATTGAATGTTTTGGTCCCAACACAATGATGATAGGCCAGTTTTGTTTTTGTTTACTTACCGGTGAAACGCCCGATTTTCGTATGTTTTTTTTCTCTGGCCACACACTATACACTTTTTAGGCACTGTTTATCAATTAAACACTAAATCCCGCAATTTAGAACAGTCAGAGCAAGACTTTTTCTGAATAATTGAGAATTAAGCAAACTATAAACGCATTTACCTCACTTGAGCGGACGTTTGTAAACAATGCGTCAGCCGGTCCGTCCTCAAAGTTGCGACCGGATGTTGCCATATTTCATCATGAAATGTAGAGCTTCATACAAATGTTCACCTTCAACAATGTTTTTAGACGACAGAAAAGTCATTTGTGACGGAAAACTGAGAATACGGAATTATCGGTGTTTATGATTGATGATTTGGTAGTTGAATTAAATTATTTTTGCATTTTTCATAAAGCTCTAGAACATTAAGAGCACTTGACAACGGCGCTGAAATAAAGTAAATAGCTTCATGAGGGAGATGTTGGGGTTAGCAATATTTGTTTTGTTACTTGTCTTGTTATTTTAAGTCTATGATTGGAACATCAATAGGCAAATCAATATGAGATAATTTAACATCAACGAGAAAAAAAATAATACAATTTTTTTGTTGAACATCATCAAAGTTGTCCTCGATTTTAGATATTTTTTTTGTAAGAGTATTTGCCAGTCCCATGGCTGCAAAACACAAAAATAATGAAGTTAAAGTGACGTTTTCCAAAATCCGTTCTGTTGCGGTGACACATCCTCACCACCTTAAACAACATATTACAGGGTGTCGCACACGATGGATACAAGCCGATAACTCTTTTCTTCATGAACGATAACGTCCATTTTTGGTCTAGATATGGTACATGATATGCCTTGTGCCCACAAGGCTCACATTTTCCTCGGGGTATAATAGTATATTATTCAGTGGCAAATGGTGGCTATTACTCACGAGGATGAAGTTTGCCCACGGCTCGTAGCGTGATCATTTGAGTGAGTAATAGCTATTTCCCGTTAGTAGAATACTATATTTTTTCTAATGTTTTTTTCTAGTGAAGTTCAGTGTTCCAATTTTGTTAAAAATTGATACGGGATCATAAAAATTTCAACTTAGTTTAATATTAGAAAAGAAATCAAAAGAGTCTTTTTTCCACGCCACTGGATTCAATTTATTCACCTAATAATAATCAACGTATAAAGATGATTCAGATTACTTCATACCCGGATAAAAATACATACACATTCCATAAATGAAATTATTCGTTTTAGAAACAACGGTGATATTGATTTGTAGGTATCCATCTTAAGTGGGACACCCTGTAGATGCGAGTCACGAATTGCGTGCACAACAATTGTTTTTTTTTAATGATCTTTTCACATGTATTTGAAGCTTATTTCTTCCTTTTCTCTTTTTTAAAACATAAGTGTATGGTGGGCTTTATAGAGCTCATTGGAGAAATCTTGTGTTGTACGGAAGCTTAATTAAATTCTGTTTAACCAATATCATTATCAAATAAAATCCAGTTGTGGACCCTTTTAGAGATGATTGGAGTGCTTAATGTATGGATATCTTTATTCTGTGAAAATTAACTGGGAACTGTTGATTTTGAATGATTAATCTGGTGTGGATGAAGGACTCGATAATATACTGAATTCAGGAGGTATGGGAATTTTTATTGGAAATATTTTTATAAATACAATGGACAACAATTTCAGTGGTAGTGAATATTAACAAAATGGGGAGCTTTCCTGTGTATGGATAGCTTTATTTCTTGAGGAATTGGATAGGAATAATTTTAAATATATTTAGTGATAACGGACGTGTATGACAAGCTTTATTACGGATATCAACGCTGTGTATATAAAGCTTTATTCTCGGAAAATGGGCAAATGAACATTATTTTTCGTAGATGGTGAATGGGCAGCTCTAGGTACATTTTTAGACTTATTGCTGGTAGTTTTGGTAATAATCCCAGGGTATGGAGAGCTTTATTTCCTTTATTTGCAATTTCTTTTCAAAATGTCTGGAAATTTTGGTAAATCGTGTGTGTATCGTACGTGTACAGGGTGATTCATTTTCAGCGACAGGGTGCCAGTTCTCGTAAACTATTCATCGTAGAGGCTTGCGGCAAAAAAATTTATTACTAAAACGTCCAAGAGAAAAACCTGGAAAATATTTTCAAGTTTCTGAAATGGTGGCTAGGGGGCGTAACAACCAACACCAAGTAGAAAAATATGATTTTTATGGAATTTTGTCCAATGAAAATATATCGATGAGCTCATTTTCGGATTTCCTGACTATTTACCCACACTTTTTGTCTAAAATGATTTTTTCTATCTATCATAATAAAGTGGTGGGGGAAGTTCAATTGTTTTATTAAACAAACGGAGATTTCTCCCGTTTCGCTTGACCGATTTTAACGAACTTGGGCTCATATGAAAGAGAATAGTCTGCGCTATAAAATGCTCATTTGCTTTTTAGTTTGTAACATTCGCCGTCGCCGCTAGATGGCGTTAACTGAAATGGTAGCATATTTTCGAGTTTTTTCCAAAAAAATCAAATGTAATGGTATATCCATTTTCATATATTTCAAAAAGGAATACATTTTCTTGTAAAAATTTAAAAAAAAAAACAAAAAATTAAAAAAAAAAAACAAAAAAAAATCATTAATTTTTTTGTTTTTTTTTTATAGGAAAATGTATCCCCTTTTAAAATATATTAAAATGAATATACCATTACATTTGATTTTTTTGGAAAAAACTCAAAAACATGCTACCATTTCAGTTAACTCCATCTAGCGGCGACGGCGAAGGTCAAAAATTCAAAACCAAAAACGTTTTTTGAAGTGCTGATCATGCTCTTTCATATGAGCCCAAGCTCGTTTAAATCGGTCAAGCGAAACGGAAAAAATCTCCGTTTGTTTAATAAAACAATTGAACTTCCCCCACCACTTTATTATGATAGAAAGAGGAAAACGATTTAGACAAAAAGTGTAGGTAAATAGTCAGTAAATCCGAAAATGAGCTCATCGATATATTTTCATTGGACAAAATTCCATAAAAATCATATTTTTCTACTTGGTGTTGGTTGTTACGCCCCCTAGCGACCATTTCAGAAACTTGAAAATATTTTCCAGGTTTTTCTCTTGGCAGTTTTAGTGATAAATTTTTTTGCCGCAAGTCTCTACGATGAACAGTTTACGAGAACTGGCACCCTGTCGCTGAAAATGAATCACCCTGTACAACAATACGTGGTGATGGAAGTGCTTTGTTTCATTTTCTCAAAGAGATTGAAAGGTGAATTTAACATTTCATAATGTTAGCAGTGTATAAATGAGGAGAATTATTAATCATGATTGATCACCCGCATCGAAGGCGCTGATTTAAGCTGCCGCTGCTCGTTGTTACGTTTAGGTTTACATTGAATTTGTTTTCGAATTGGAACTGTCAAATTTCCGCTTGGTAATGGGGAATCATGAGCTACCATCTACATTGTATCATCGTATTTGTGTTTAGAGTCACGCTTACACAAAATTCGATGTGGATGGTACCATATGATTCCCGTTTATCAAGTGGAAATTTGACAGTTCAACTTCGAAATAAAATTGAATGTAAATCAGGCATTACTCTGACTCAACTTTATGTACATCTCATTTTTCAATTATGGGTTCAAGTTCACTTGATGTAATACAGGGTGTTACAAATTCGATGCTCACCATTGGTATCTTGGCAATGGTAGGAGATACAGCAGAGTTTGAATGGGGGCAAAGTTGCGCATTTTGGTGCTCATTAAAATGCCGTAGAAATTCCGAATACTTTCGGAGATATCCGGAAAAAACCGAAATTTTGTGAAATCGTTTTTATGTTTTCCCATGTGTGTTTGAAGAGATATTTCAAAATAAATGTCACATCTTCGTTGCCACTTTTTCTCCTCTACAAATTGGCGTCAGCAAATTTATGATCCGACGTTTCGTCTATGAGCAGCCATCATCAACTTTGTTTTTTTAAATAACCAACCTAAACCAACAATGTATCGCAGTTATTCAAAAAATTTATATTGATGGATTTTTCCATAAGAACTTATGTGTTAAAGAGAAACAAAAAATGTATTTTTAATAGGATCAAAAATAAACACCTTTTTTTGATAAGTGCGATACATCGTTGGTTCAGGAACATAAGAGGCTTTTAAAATCTGTAATAAAAAATCCAGGACCGTAATTGAAAAAACAAAGTTGATGATGGCTGCTCATAGACGAAACGTCGGATCATAAATCTTATGACACCATTTTGTAGATGAGAAAAAGTGGCAATTAAGATGTGACTTTTATTTTGAAATATCTCTTCAAATACACATAGGAAAACATAAAAACGATTTCACAAAATTTCGGTTTTTTCCGGATATCTCCGAAAGTATTCGGAACTTCGTGAATTTCAAAACGGCATTTCAATGAGCACCAAAATGCGCAACTTTGTCCCTCATTAAAACTCCGCTGTTTCTCCTACCGTTTCCAAGATGGCACCAATGGTGAGCATCGAATTTGTGCACACATTTCGAAATTCGCGACAGTCAGTGTAGTTGATATTCCAACCACAGCGACAGTAGCGACACAATCCTGACGACAGAAAGGTAGTAATGAGGGGGAATTCTTCAACGATTTTTCCTCCTTACATCCTCCTTTCATGTATTTCTTCTATAGAACCAATACGTATAATCTCTCCACCACTCACTTTCTTCATCCCAATCACGCAACGATAAGGTCATCTTCCATCTTTTCTTCTTTGGTTCAAGTTTTTTCCTTTCTACCTCCAATTTCCTCAATTCGTCATCTTCCGCTCTTCTTTTCGCTTTTGTCCTCCAATCTTTGTTCTTCTTTTTTGTTGTGATACTGCAATATTTGATTTGATTCTCTTCCGCATTCCCTGGCGCACTGTTCCGTAAAATTTTGTACGTCGGTTTGTCTTCCTGAGTCACATCCAATTCCACTTCGAAGTCTAAGTGACAGATAACCGCTTGCTATGTCAACTAGTTTATTGAGGGGATAGTTTGAGGAAAATTGGATGGCGCTACTTCAACCTCCCTAACCCCTGGTGGTAAGTTTTTAAATGAACACATTGTATAAGAAGTATCTCTTATGAAGTTTTTTACTGCAGAATTGTGGATTTTGCTCCGCATTTCGAAAATCATTCAGAGAACCTCTCGATATATGTCTATCAAGTATCAAACTATATTTCCGATATGCCACTCCATCCCAATATTCCTGAACAATTCATGCACCAATATTATTTTGCCCATTTTGCTCTAGAAATCAGCAAAATCATGAATTGTTACAGGAATAAACAAATAATGATAAATACATGACAAATCGTGGCTTGATATTTTGTAATTTTTTTTAGTGTGCGTTTTTTGAAGCTTGTATGTTTATTGTTACCAATAAAGAAGATATACACATTGTGACATTTCATTTATAGTATTCCGTATAAAAATAGACGGCTTGCTTGCAATCTTCCTTCTTCTGTTTCTCTTTTCTTCTGTATGTTGTAGTTTAGTTGAGGTTGTGACTGATTGGCTATGGTAAGTGACACTACTGACAGTTCACGATCCACGTCTCAGTCACAACTGTCAATAGATCTTTATTTAACAGCACTATTTCAACCCGCTTAGATTGTTTGGCTTTGCACATCTCGAGTAATCCTTTCTCTCTGTTCGCGTTCATTTTAGGAGCCCCCTGTGCCCCAAATTTCCATGCCCAATCAACCAAAGGGAAAGAGCGCGTTCGACGACAATCCTTTGCCCAATGAAAATGCGCCACGTCAGCAAACCGAAAAAAAAGTTCAATCACCTGTCAAAGACAATCAAAGCACGGGATGGTTTGGTGGAATTTTCAGTCGCTTCAAGCCGAAAAATCAGATGAAATTGCCTGATGATAAGAACCCTAAGGTAAGTCCCATCCCAGTGAACTGTAAACAACAAATTAAAATAGATTGTATGGGACGAGAAAAAAAGTCGCTGGACCAACGTGGATGAAGACCCCAATGATACAGCAAACGAGTTCAAACCACCTCCCAAAATGGCTGATCTAATGCCTGCTGTCAAGCCTCAGGTCAACAACTACGAAGTACCAACATATTCGGTAGATCCAGTCCAGATGGCGCCTCAGCCCGTTATGGGCACGCAAATGGACGAGGGGGCGCCACCAAAGCCCCAAAGTAACATGTTTAAAATGCAAAAGAATAGAAGTAAGTGAAAAACTTCGTGTGCTTGTAATTAAAATGTCGCAGATGTGAAAAATGCCTACGTGGACGTGTTCAAGCAAAATGGTGTTAAGTCAAGTGTAGAGGGCGTGCCAGCGCCCGAACAGGTGCCGCGAATGGCGCCGACGCAGATGAACTTTTTTGTACCGCCGCCAGTGGCTAATTCCAATGCACCCATGGACTTTTTGACGCCGGGAGGGGCGCCTGCGCCTATTGGCGATCCACAGGTAGGATGGTTTTTTTATATGTGAGGTTATAATATGTACTATAGTAATAAAACAATTAGTAAATGACGTAACCTTATCTTCAGAAGAAGAAAGCTAACAAACCTTCCTGAGGATAGAACTTAAAAGTAAGAGCTTCTTAGTGTGATTTCTTCTGGCATGTGCATGATCTTTATTCACTTTTATAACTCATTATCACACTTTTATGTTTGCATTATTTCAACTTGAAACGTTTTTTTTTTAAATGATGTTTCAAAAGTGGAATTGGCTTCTCATGTTTGTTGTGGTTTGGGTAGATGTCTAGGTGGAGTTCAACCAGTTCGCTATCCAGAGAGGTTGATCCAGAATGATGATTCTTTTCAAGAATTGAGTCTGGATATAATCCAATTTGGATCATCCTTATTTTGTGCTTTAGCTTTCATGAACAGTGCATAATGTAAACACTCATTGGTCTTTTCATTATCGTTTATTGTTAATTTTCTGCTGTAGAAAGTGAAGAATACACTGATAGAGAAAACACTTATTTTGATCCTCTTCATGCCGTTAACGATAGAATAGCTTGCTGATGTCCTAATACGTCAGCGTCAGCCAAATAGGCAATATGAATCGATAAAAAATCAACGATTAAGATCAATGAGGCTAATATGTATCAAGTTTTAGCCGCGGCTGATAACTCTGGATGCGGTTTAATTAGCTGTATATTTTTGGGTACTCTCGCCAAACTTCATCACTGTAAAGGCAGCACCAGCGTATTCCTGAATTGGCTGACGTCAGTCAGTGGGTGGAGCTTATATTTTTTCAACAAATTCGTATGCTATGTTAAAATCCCATGAGAAAATGTTTCTTATACAGAGTCATGATAGTTTTTGAATTGATCAAAATCCTTCTTTAATTCAGAAAATCAAGTCTATTATTAAATATTTTATCTTTCCATTGCAATTAGCGACCACTTTATGTCATTTAATTTTTTTTTCAACATCCAATTTTGATCCGTCACTGTAACTTTAAATGAAAAATAAACTGTATGCGCTTAACAAATCCCAAATTAGTTCTGAACTGGTTCAGGGTTCAGGATCGGTTCTGAATTTGACCCGTGAATGAATATAATAGGTGTGTTTGTTATCCTCCTCTAGTGCACACGAATTTACACTTTTCTACACTGCGGCGTTTGTTATGCGGTTAGTGCAAACAGTGCGTGTTTGTTATATAAGTGTAGAAAGCACATTACTGCAGTAGTTACACCAGGTCAAGAGGAGGCGTAACAAGTGTAGTGTAGTGTAGAATGCGGTATTTTGTTTAAACTAACCTAAAATAAATAAAAATTTGTTGTGCAAAATCACTGTGGATCTGGTGTTTGTCTTTTTTTTTAGGTTAGACTTTCTGCACTTAATCTTCTAACGCGTTTGGTGAAATTCCTTTACAGTGGTATTCATAAGTTACACCAGTAATCTGCAATACACTATCATCCTACATTAAAATAACAAACACACCTATCATCAGAAAAAAAAGTCGAGTGTAGATAGAAGTGAATACTTTTTTACCGACTCCATTAAAGAAAGACAGGCATTTTCCAGGTGGGGTGTCCTCGCTGTATTGGTCAAAACTTCTAGAGTATATTGAGGAATCAAAGATAAGTGAGGGGTGTACCAATAAGAATGATACAATTTATATTCGAAAGCAGCCAAAGCGGTGCTTACTATAAGCTGTCAAATTTCTAGGCTTAATTGTATAACCCATAATACAGTGTCCCATAATGGGCTGGGGCGCCATCTGGAATGGATTGACAGCACATGTCGGTACCTCGTGGTTGTTGACCGGCTGGGGCTTGACAGCAGGCAATTAGATCCTCCATTTTTGGGGGGTTGTTCGATCATTGGGGTCTCCATTCACGTTGGTCTAACGAGTTTTTTCTCCTCCCGTAATATCTATTTAAATTTGTTGTATACAGTTAACTGGTAGGGGACTTACATTGGGTTTATTTTTCGGCTTCATGCTTCATTGTCCTTGCAAGGCGATTGATTTTTTTTCACATCGTTTTGCTGACGTGGCACATTTTCATTGAACAATGGATTGTTGTCAAAAGCGCTCTTTTCCTTCGGTTGACTGGGCATGAAAATTTGGGGCGCAGGGGGCTCCTAAAATGAACGCGATCAGAGATAAAGGATTAATCGAGATGTACTTTTGCATATGTTGTCACGGGTGAAATTTTCACTACGACTTATTTTGGTTTTATTGGATCTTTTGCTCGTTTTAAGCAGTTGATTTTCATTCATATATTCATTGTTTACCTTTGATTCGAATTCCATTCTCATCCCTTGCCAATAAGTTCGGTCAGCCTGTTTTGTTCATGGATCATTCATTGCTCTCATCATTTTTCATCTTCAACAATCCATTTCCACCCAATTCAATTAATTCTGTTGATAAGTTGTTTATTTACGTTTTGCTGACAAATGACGAATGTCATTCAACATTCAACAGGTTATCCTTTCTGCGTGACAGTGTTGCCGGACATGGGATGATTTATTCGGTTTTGGGAATTCTTTTCTTTTGGCGAAATTATCGTTCTCGTACCCACAACAACTGCAATAAAACCCAGTAATGCCTTGTAATCGCTATTCTGTTTTTTTACGCTCAACCCGGTGTAGTTTTGTTGGCTTCTTGCAATTGTCTTTCTACGGTTTTCTACACCCGGGGGCAAACGAGCATAATGGTCACCTGTGTCAACTGACCTACCTTCACTTATGTCATATTGTCACTGTCATGATTGTCATGGTCATCTGTCGAAGGCCATTCTGATATTGAATCTATGGAGGACTGTAACTAGGAGAGTAATCGAAATGCATAAAAGTGGTCCAGGTTTCAAATCGTAATTCAGCTTCAATTGTTACCCCCAGATGGCGAAGAGTCGTTAGCGATTTCATGTCAAACAAGAATGTCACCTAGGTAACATAATTAAAACAACGTTACGAATACTCTATCAAAATGCAACAATTTTTATTAGCTAGGTTTCATCAAAACTCTCACTATTTGATGATATTTGGCATCATGAATTTATTTCTTGTTATACATTATTCTGAAATTTATAGAATTTTCATATTTTTTTGCTTAATTGCATTAGTTGATAGAGTAACTGAGTGACGTCATATCTTTCTTTGACAACAGTCATCATTGAACAAACCAACACGATGCTGCGACGGTTCAACCTCAATTTTTTCTTTTTAGAGAATGCATTGCATGTGGAATGTGAAGTAGAAATTTGGAGAAAATGAATGATAATGAGATAAAAGTATCTTGACAAATTATTGACAAGCAATAAACGTTATCATGACAATGAATAAATAAAAGCGCTACTTGCAACAGCGCCCTCAAATGAACTAACCAAAAAGAGGGACAGAATTTCAGCGATTTTCGTATGTCGATTCGTCTCCTAGTTATAGTCCTCCATAATTGAATCTCTCACGGTCAAAGGGGCTAACAACTACAATCGGAAGAAATTCTGGTCATCTTTTGATGGATCTTGTTGTTAGACACCTTATTTTAACTCTGGAGTATTCAGTTGTGTGGAATTAGTTTCCGTTTTGCCGTTACTCCAGAGTTGTGCCTTTTTGGGGATTTTTGACTAGAGATTCAATTGTTGGGTCAAACCATCGTAACATCGAGGTGGACTGACGAACCTGCAGCCAGAACTTCACTGCAGGAAATAACTTGAGAAAAAAACCCTTATTCTTATAAGGGTTTTTTTTTATGTACGTGACATAATCAATCAACCACTGCAACAACAAGTGGTCGTCAGTTGCTGAAGTCAGCTGACAGTTCACAACATTTTTCGTCAACAACTGAACGTACTGGTTCGTGTAGCCGACTGCCCACCCTAGTTCATGTTGAACCTATACCGCATGTGGTAACGTACAATTATTATTAGTACCAAGTTAACGATCATAGTTTTGATTTCATTGATAGTGATCACTTAGGGAACCTCAACATTAGGTAGTTCATTCAGCATATTGCTGATATTTTCGTTGATTTGCGCAATTGATTGAATTTTTTTTTCCTTCTTATAATAAACGTGTAATTAACCTCACTTATTTTGTTTTATTTGGGGTGAAGTCACAGCACAGGTAAACGCGAGTTTTTTTTGTTTCGTTTTTTAGGAGATAGTGATGCTGAAATTTAGTTTCCAAGGACATCTTGGGGATTTCTGACTTGGTCCGTTACAAGGCAGTGGCGCTAACCCTCCCAGCTCTCCGGGTCTTTTGAGCTTGGGCATATTTGCACGCTCACTCAACAACTTCATTTCAGCTGAAGCTACTTTTGAGAACGACAGGTACTAAACCTTTATTTAAATTTCAATAACCAATAAAAGCGTGGCAATGTTTCCAAGTGGTTGGTACCAACCCTGTTCCTATTTTTGAAGTAATAAAGTTATTTGGTTGAGATTTGGTATATAAGGGTGATTGGACACGCAAAATTAAAATCTTGCCTTGGTATGGTTCTTACTAGTAGGGGGCGCCACTTATACACCTTTTCACTCATTCAAATAGTCATAACTTTTTGGTGCACACCCGTATATTCTTTATAAATTGAAAAAGTGTCTTCTCCGTCCTTTTTACACAAAAATGGTATACTTTGTAGAAGTGGTTGGGAGTAACCCTTTTCAAGATATTTACACTTAAAGTAAAGCATGCAATGTGGTTCTCAATGGCACATTTTGAAAATAAACATAAGGGGCTTTGAAAACGACGTTATCATGGTATTTAATGTTCAATATTTCTTGATAAAAAAAATCTAATTTTATATTTTTTCAACTTTTTTTATCATTTTTGTATTATTTTTTTATTTTTTCCATTTTTTCTTGTTTTTTTTTAATGAGATACATTGAATATTGAGTCACTTCTCAAAATTACCATGACAACGGCGTTTTCAAAGCCACCTATTAGTACGATATACGGTATTAGAAATATACAGGATGCTACAAATTCGAGGGTAAGTATGGGGATCTCGAAAACCGAAATAGATACAAATTCATTCAAATGGTGACAAAGTTGCGTATTTTGATGCTCAACAAAATGCCGTTTTTAAAGTCAAGAAATTCCGACCACGTCCGAAATATCCGAAATTTTTCGGAAGAAACGACGTTTCGTCTATGAGCAGCTATCATCAACATTGTTTTTTTAAATACGGCCCTGGATTTTTTGGATTTGATTTTTGACACCTCAAAGGCAATTAATTGGAATTAAAAGGAAATAGTGGGTTTGCAGCTACTCCATGATCTGCATGAGAAGAAGAGAATGGTCAGAAAAAAATGAAAATGATTTTGAAAAATGTCGGTTTTTTTCGGATTATTTCAGACGTAGTCGGAATCTCTTGGCTTTCAAAAACGGCATTTGGTTGAGCATCAAAATACGCAACTTTGTCACCATTTGAATGAATTTGTATCTATTACGGTTTTCGAGATCCCCATACTTAGCCTCGAATTTGTAGCATCCTGTATATTTCTAATACCATATATCGTACTAATAGGTGGCTTCGAAAACGCCGTTGTCATGGTAATTTTGAGAAGTGACTCAATATTCAATGTATCTTATTAAAAAAAAAACAAGAAAAAATGGAAAAAATAAAAAAATAATACAAAAATGATAAAAGAAGTTGAATAAAATATAAAATTAGTGTTTAATCACCATTAAACATGCATTATTTTCTATGTTTAATACATTTCCAATTTTTAATAATTTCATGATAGGTTATGAACCCACTCAAGTTCAATGCCAGATAGGTAGGAAACTGATTAATCATCACGTTCTCGAACCATGGTCGGTCACTCGGTCATGATATGATTATTTTGCCGACGAAAGCACGAACGGAAGTGCATAGTAGAATTATGTTTACTACAATATTTGGATAACATCATTGTGTACTATAACAATTAATTATATATAAGCAAGTCGTAGGAAATAAAGGATCAGTATTCAACAACTACTCAAAACGTTGTTTTACTCAACAAATGTACTGTGCCCAAGCCCACTTGGCCATAGCAGAGAGTGAGGCTGCTCTCTGGCAGTAAACTCTATATTTTCCGCTGCTCAACCGAACCGAGTTGAGCAAGTGTAATCTACGAGCTTAACCTAGCTTGTACAATTAGATTTTTTTTTTTGATCAATTAACATTGAAAAGCAAATTAAACTGTCAAAATTACCATGATAATGTCGTTTTCAATGCCCCTCATATTTATTTTCAAAATTTTCCATTGAAAACCACATTGCATGCTTTACTTTAAGTGTAAATATCTTGAAAAAGGTTACCCCCAACCACTTCTACAAAGTATACCTGTTTTTTGTAAAAAGGACGGAGAAAACCCTTTTTCAAAATGTTATGACTATTTGAATGAGTGATAAGGTGTATAAGTGGCGCCCCCTACTAGTAAGAACCATACCAAGGCAAGATTTGAATTTTGCGTGTCCAACCACCCTTATACAGTGTGTCCAGAATAAAATGATGTTTATGGCACTATATGGGGATATTGGAAACTTTAAAAGATACGACGTTGCGTAAATGGAAGAAAAGCAGCATATTTGTATGCCCAAAAATATTCCACCTTTGTTTTATTTTAAATCGATACCGTAATGTGGATACAGGGTGAAAAGGGAAAAGGCAAATTTTGAAGAAACCACACAATTTTGCTTATTATAAATGCTAGAACTTTCAAATTTTCAGGATATGGTTAAGAGGATACGACAATTCTAAAAACGACGTCAAAAAAATTTTAGGCCCACTATGTTGCGTCCAGCCAAAGTCAAGTCTGTTTTTTTTTATGAAAGTCATATTTTTGAAAATCATTTTCAATGCGGATTTTGAAAATGAAAAAATTCAATATGGCGCCCATAAGAAAAACCAAAGTTGACTTCGGCCGGAGGCAACATAGTGGGCCTACAATTTTTTCGACACAATTTTCAAAATCACCGTATCTTCTTACCCAGATCCAGAAATTTTCAATACCTCATCTTTTATAATAACCGAAATATTGTGCTATTTAAAAAATGGCCATTTTTCTTTTTCACCCTGTATCTCCATTACGGTATCGAATCAAAACAAACCAAAGTGAGATTATTCTTGGGCACGCAAATACGCAACTTTTCTTCCATTTAACCGATACTGTATCTCCTGTAGTTTCCGATATCCCCACGTAAAAAAATATGTTTATTCTGGACACACTGTATACCAAATCTCAACCAAATAACTTTATTATTTCAAAAGTTATTTGAAGAAATCAAAAATTAAAATTCAACTTTGACATAAACAAACATGGATGGGACCCTTTTACTGTTCTATAAGGGAATTAAATAAACCTTCTTTAAAAAAAAAAAAAACAAAAAAAATCAATTGAATAAAAGATGGGTGTATATTTTCAACGCCTGTCCACCTGTTTGTACCTGGCAACCTTATAGGTATACCCAAATGAAAGTAGGCAACCTATATTTTTCCAATTCCGACCAATGATCGATTTTCATCAATAACAAATGAAGGCAGTTGATCAAAAAAAATCAATCCAAGTAAATATTATTCAACACTGAAGGTCTGTGATTTTGCAAGGCAACCCAAGCGCGATTTATCGATGAACAAATTATCTAACATATAATCTTTATCATAATCAAATAACAGATGAGGGTAGATATTTAATACCGGATCTTAGACTACAAAAATGTGTGGGTAAATCAGTGACGCCACTGTTTTTTAGACATAAATGATTGGGAACCAGTGCACTTGACCCACAGACCGTCTTCATTGATAAGTGAATGGGTAGTTCGAAATCAACTCTCTGTAATTTAGAGTCACATCTCGAATAACGTCTCAATATGCTTCCTTAGTATAAGTACTCTAGAAATTTTGACCAGTTGATCGGTGACACTCTGTATATGATCCACCAACCCAATATAAAAACATAACCTTACCTCACTCAATAAGCCCAATGAACTCAAACTAAGCCCAGCTTATTCTGACCCATGATAGTGGAATATACAAGATATGATCATTTGCTGTACGAAATGAGAAGCGATTCGCGCATGTCGTCAATGCGTGCCCCAAATGTATAGGAAGGAGAAAAAGGTGCGCGTGATCATATCTTACATAGTACATAAATAATATTATGATTCTGACTCGACTAACTCCACTCAACCCAATCATAACCGAACACCCATCACCTAATCTTACTTGGAGTTATGTTAGGTTCTGGTAGCATAACCTAATTTAACCACAATCGAAGAACCCTCGACATAAAAATCTAATATTGATGGGAGGAGCGGGATGTGGACGTAAATTGAAAAATCTATCACGTGATGTGAACTTGTAACACATGGTTGAGAAATTAAATCTCTTCTCTCAAATTCACTTCACGTGAATCTTTTTTCACTGATTATCACTGATTAATAAATTAATAGATAGCTCTTACTTGATTTTTGTTTTCAGAATTGAAGATATCTAGGAACTGACGAATTCGAGTATCTAAGAAGACTAAGGGCTTAGGGTTTACATTTTACGTTCCATTTTTATGGAGACTGTGGAATTTTAATAATTGGTAATGAGATTATATTATTGATCTTCAAATACTATTATACATATGTAAAGACAAACGTTAGTAAGCTGTATAAATATTGTTGTCCAAGGGGGTCATGAATAAAATAGGCAAGGTTAAACGTGTTTTATTTATCAAGTAACTGGTCACAATAACCCATTGACAAATGAAGAATAACCGTAGTACCCCCAATGATTTGGCAATTTGTCTGCAGAATACGCAGACACTTAACAGTCGAGTAAACATTCCCATTCACAAATCTTCAAAATAATTTCACATTTCACGACTCGAAAAAGGGTCCGTTTATCATTTTTATGTCAAACAAATCGTTTGCTATTATGCCTTTAATACCTGTTCGAGTCACGCCTACGAGTCTATTGTACGCGGGCTTCCGGTGTTCAAAGGTGCTCTATTCCTCGTTATCGAGTCTTTTGAGCGCACCTGATGACAGAACCATTGTGATGCAGCCAAAATATAGAGTTACAGGAATTCATTGGGATTTTCTTTTGTCAAATTGACGTGACATGTGATTTTATCTGTGTCAATGGTTGGGTACGATATTGATTTGTGACAGAAAGAATTTGGTGCAGAAATCATTTGTTCAGTTGGCAGATATTTTACACATTATGTATTTCTGCCGACACGACATCAAAACTGAATTTTACTGACGCCAAAGAGATGAGAAAGTGGGACTTTCTAAGGCTACAAAGTAGCGAAAACTGGCTAGGCGGTAAAATCTTTTCCAACTATTTCCAATAGAGGGCGTTACAAGATTATTTTCTGAATGCATGTGATTGAAGCATAATAGGTATATTAATATTCAATGGAATGTGATACCATCTTATTCAGATATTTCTTATGGATTCTGAGTAAATTAAATCCTATGAATTCAGGATACAAAGTGAAGTTCACACTTTTACGTCGCTGTTTGTTTCACAGAGACTAATACAAGATACAAGACAAATGCAACATAGCGGCTGAAACCTAAAATTTGAGTATTTCCGGCCCCGGTGGCTCAGTGGTTCGATCTTAGCCTGGCGTGCGGAAAATCCCTGCTTTTTTATAAAGTCCTGTACTTTTTTAAATATTTTTCTGTACAGAAAAATAATGTGTAGACCACGGCGATAAAGTGATTTTTCCAGACTTCAAAAAGTGTCCGGCATCGCTAAAGCTCGCCCGTACAGTTCTTCTTCCAGCCTGGAAAAATGTCACTTTACCGCATAGGACTACAATATACTATTTTTGTCGATACGACATTCAAACTGGATTTTACTGCCTTTAAAGAGGTGAGAAAGTAGGTGTTTCTAAGGCTAGGCCGACAAAATAGTCAAAAATGGCTAGGCGGTGAAATTATTTTCAAATTTTTCTAATAGAGGGCGTTACAAGATTATTTTCTGTACAGTGACTATATACAAGACAGTGACGATATTTTTGATTGGTCAATCGTCAACTCCATCTAAAACCATGATACTCACGTGGTAATTTAGCAAAAACATGGCGAATGAGTTCAAATTGGCGACAATAGAGTGCATATTAATTGTGTTTGGTCATGTTTTTATAAAGTCATTTGACATTTACACGTTGTCTCGACGCAAGATCAGTATACAATAGGTTACCTCACTTCGCCTGAGGTAAGAGACGGAGGGGGGAAAATATGACGTCATCGGTGTCTAGCGTCTGCAGTAGACTGAATCCTTTCATTCGATCGCATCGGTCAGCATCGTATCGTGTCAAGTGTCATTCGCAAGGTTGCCAGAAGTACTGTTTTAACAGGACAACTGATTTTGATAGGGATCATCTGGCAACACTGTTCACAGATGACGTCATGACCGTCAAAACTCAACCGAAACTTCTCTTTCTTTCTTTTATTTCTGCAATTTTTTTTATTACAGCTTTGAGGTTTATTTGATCAGTAACCTCATGCTCGATCGCCAACATGGTCAAACCATTAAGACGATCTTGCGTGGTAGTGGAACGTAAATAGTACATTTTGTATCAAGGGCGGAAAGTAGATGATTTTGACGAGGGTATAAGTAGCAGCACGAGCGAAGCGAGGGCAGATATTAGCCGAGTCAAAATCATCCTTCGTCCGTGGTACAAACAGTGCTTTTTGTACAACCAGTTTGTAAGTGCCATACAATGTCTTATCCATAGACTTACAATAACAAGACACATGACGCCTATACCTTTAGCATTGAATGTTTTGGTCCCAACACAATGATGATAGGCCAGTTTTGTTTTTGTTTACTTACCGGTGAAATGACAAAATGTCTGCCTGATTTCACTTTCAGGTCACACACTACAGACTTTTTAGGCATTGTTTTATCAATAAAACACTAAATAGCGCAGTTCAGAATAGAAAATAATTCACAGAGCTAGGTTTTCTCCTTGGAAATCGAGGAATAAACTCACAAAACAATAGCGTCAGAGAAACTGACTGGCCTTAGCTTTAAGGTCAGATGTTGCCAAGTTTCATCACGAAACGTAGACCTCAATACAAATTTACACCTCAAAGATGTTTTTTTGATGACACAAATCACTTTGTGACGAAAAAGTGAAGATAAATGGAATAATGGTTGTTTGGGATTGTTGATTTAGATTAGCAGTTTAATTCATTTATTTTTCCGGGTAGCTGAAAAAAAGAAAATATATACATATGAGGGCTGTTGGGGTTGGGAATATTTGTTTTGTTACTTGTCTTGTGATATTATAAGTCTATGGTTTTATCCAACAAATGGAGGAAATCGTTTTTTTATGAGATAATTATTAAATATAAGTTTCAGTGTCAGAATGACTAGACAGTGACATGTTTACATTTTGGTCAAATTAGGTTATTGTTTGTTTGGTTGTTACGAGAACGTGATAGGTTGTTTGTTTGCCACAGGAACGTGAGTTATAATCCATAACTCACTAGTGACTGATGGATTTATAGATTATGACACACTATATTATAATGTGTTATTTGACACTCTACTTGTCCAAAATGACATCAATAATGACACCTATAACTAAAACATTTTTATCAACCTACCCTCTAAAATGCACTATTTTCAAGATGCAGGGTGTTTTCTGCGAAAATTTCCTACCAGTCAATTCTAACCAATCATAGGCTTGCATTTTAACATGTTGCTATGGCAACGACCTAATTTTATCGGAAATCACCCTACTCATAATCACGTGACTGAAAGATTAATAAGTGGAAATCTCCCTGGCTTTGCATCTGGATGTAGCTCCCATATGATTACAGTGTTGCCGTCCCCACTCTCCCTAACAATCCCAACCCAACCCAACTGTGGTTGGTGCATGGGAGCTACATCCAGCCGCTACTATTAAATCATCTCAAATAGTTTTGGCATGAAATTTTCTTGCCGAATCTCCCGCGAGCTCGAATTAAAAATCCGGAAATTTGTTCTCGTTGCGAATTTTTCACTTATAATCTCCCTAGAGCTCGAACTATTTCCGGAAATGTTGTCGTGTTGCGAATTTTCTTGAAAAATTCGCAACGAGAACAAACCAACGGCTCCTTACTCTACTCGCCATTGAGGAAGAAAGAAGGGAATCAGGATTATATAAAACATTTGGAAGTTATAACCAATCTTGTCCATAATTGATAACATTGCAACTTTGTATTGGAAGTTGAAAATAAATCATTTATCAAAAATATTTGTCAGTGTTTTTAACAGCTGTCAAGCACTCGCGGCTGGATGTAGCTCCCATGCACCAACCACAGTGTTGCCGTTTGCCTTATCTCTGTCTGTGAAAGTTGGGTTGGGTTGGGATTGTTAGGGAGAGTGGGGACGGCAACACTGTCATATGGGAGCTACATCCAGATGCAAAGCCAGGGCGATTTCCACTTATTAATCTTTCAGTCACGTGATTATGAGCAGGGTGATTTCCGATAAAATTAGGTCGTTGCCATAGCAACATAATAAAATGCAAGCCTATGATTGGTTAGAATTGACTGGTAGGAAATTTTCAAAAAATTCGCAACTCGACAAAATTTCCGGAAATAATTCGAGCTCTAGGGAGATTATAAGTGAATATTTCCGGAACCGTTTATCTTACAGAAAACTGCTTGATGAGCCATGATTTGTGCGGAATTGAAGTGAACATTTATTCATATTTTTGTTAGAGGATCACATCCTCAAGTCCTGCGCATATATCATGAAACACCCTGTATAATTATACAGGGTGTATTCTAAGTAGGGGTTTTCCTTTCAACATGAGACAGGACTTGATAAAAGAAGCAAATTTCTCAACTAACATTATCTCGAAAACTTAAAAATAAAGGAGATGTGGCATGCTAAATAAAGTCCCTGTGCGAAAACTGTATTTGATACGAAAAAAAAGCTGAAATTCTAAGAAAAATTGTGAAAAATCTCTCTTATAATTATTCAAATTTGTAGATAAAAAATTCTTCAGTGGGAATGTGTTGATAAAGAGAGGCCTTGATGAATTTTCACGAATTATACAGCGAAAAAAACATAATTATCTTTAATGAACCTTTTGAAAAATAAACCTTCATAAGAGGACAACAAAAAAAAATGCAATACTCGTAAATAATGAGCATTAAATCATCAAAGGCAGCAAAATCCACATGACTTATTCCCCATAAGATAATTCTTGGGAACAAAAAAGTCCGTAAACATATTGTCACATCAAAACGCGAACATCCCATAATAGAGTGTTCAGGCACGGCAAACAAAAGCGATAACATCTTGACTACCAGCATCTTGAATGGGGATGTGCTTTTGTCCCGTCTGTCCTTCTCATTCGTCGGAATTGTCCCACGATCGTCCCATCTGGAGATGCAGTACCAACGCCATACTTGAGATTGAATTTGACGTTTGGCTCGCATTGTTGGGTATTTTCGATTGATGGAGTGATAAAAGGATGGTACCTTATTGATGGTATGTTTGTAGTTTTTGGTGATGGGTGTGAAAAAGTGAAAAGGGATTTGATTTGTTATATGGATTTAATAGCTGTGTAAATAACCTTACAAATCAAAACTACTATTGAAGATGTATGATTAGTATTTCCAGTCGTAACCAACCCAAACAAATGTCAAAGTTTCAAAAAATCCCAAGTAAATCAGCGTGAGGAAAACTGCACTTTTCCGCACGTATTAGTAAGGTTTGGGATGCTTTAATTTTCTGCACTGATGTGAAAAATCTCTGCATTGGAATTATACAGTGAGGACGTAAATAGTCCCCCCCCCCTATAACTTTTGAACGCATTAATATTTTTGGCTCAAATTTGGAGGTGTTGTTCAGGGTAGGCTTTACTAAGTTTTGACCTCCAAAAAAAAACTTCAACTGTCAAACTGACAGCTGCTGGGCACCATTTTGAAACAAATTATTAAATGGAAAAGGGGGTCATGTGATACCTTATTTGAAAGGTCCTTCCATTCTCTTTTCACCCCCAAAGTTTGAAGTCCTTAGCATTTTTCTTAAGGAAATGGCGCCATATCGAAAATAAATTATTTGGGTCAAAATACTATCTCTAATTCTTAAAAGAACTTTATTAACAATGAAAAAACTAACCTATAACATAAGTGATTGTTTCTACAACAGTATTTAATAAAAAAATTCAAAAAAACCTAATACAAAATAAAATATAGTATCTACTTAGACACAAATAATTTATTTTCGACATGGCGCCATTTCCTTATGAAAAATAATAAGGACTTCAATCTTGGGGGGTGAAAAGAGAATGGAAGGACCTTTCAAATGAAGTATCACATGACCCCCTTTTCCATTTAATTTTTTGTTTCAAAATGGTGCCCAGCTGTCAGCTTGACAGATGAAAATTTTTTTTGGAGGTCAAAACTTAGTAAAGCCTACCCTGAAACACACTTTCAAATTTGAGCCAAAAATATTAATGCGTTCAAAAGTTAGAGGGGGTGGGGACTATTTACGTCCTCACTGTATGTAACTACTAGCTGACCAGGCAAATTCCATACTGCCTCATAATCAATGATTAATGTTGTGCTAAATGAATTTGTTTCACCATTTTCTTTTTTTTTTTTAGTTTTTCCGGGCGCAGACATAACAAACATATAAAAAATAATAAGAATCCTCCCAGCGATTTTCCAGTTAGGATGATATGTCAAATATCTGACAACATTTCTAGCGTACTTTTTTTGAGATGTTTAAACTGAAAACGTATCTATTGTTACAACACTTCAAATCCCAAATAGAACCTACATATCTAATTTGGACAAGATCCTTTGAAAAATAACAAAATTAAGCAAACATAACCTCACATTTTTGAAAAAAAAAATGATCAAATCTCAAATAGAACCTACATAATCTAATTTGAACAAAATCCTTGGAAAAATAACAAAACTTTTTGAACATAACCTCACTATGTCCTTTTTAAATAAATGGTTTCATCAAATCTCAAATAGAACCTACGGTATATTATCGAATTTGAACAAAATCCTTCGGAAAATAACAAAATTAGGCATACATAAACTCACTTGGTCAATTTTTGTTAAATTTCTTGACCAAACCCCAAATTATAGAGCCTACATGATTATTTGAACAAAATCTTTTGGAAAATTACAAAACTATGCAAACATAACCTCACTATGTTTGTGATGTTTCAAAAAAAAATTTAATCAAATCCTAAATAGAACCTACATATCTGATTTGGAAAAAATCGTTTGGAAAATAACAAAACTATATGCAAACATAGCCTCACCATGTCATTTTTTTTAAAATGTTTTGATCAAATCCCAAATAGAACCTACGATTTTATTAACTAATTTGAACAAAATATTTTGGAAAATAAGAAAATTAAGCAAACATAACCGCACTTGGTCAATTTTTGATCAAACACCAAATTAGAATCTACAATAATTTGAACAAAATCCATTGGCGAATAATAAAACATGCAAACATAACCTCACTATGTCAAAGAAAGGGAAGTTGTGTTTTTGGGTTCTCAAGGGAAATTTTCCAATTTTTTTTTTCATAACATCACTCCTCATATTTTAAAGAACATCAGAAAAAAAAATCACCTTAATTGCTTCAGCCCTTCTCAAGTGATGGAGTGACCAAAAAAAACGATATTCAAATTTATATATTAGATAAGATAAAAGCCTGGATAGAATCAGCATCAGCACTGTTTTAGTTTCATGTCTACGTTCACCGAATGCACCTACTTTTAACATTATGGCAACGTTGCTTTATCAGTCCTGACCTATGATTCTGTATTCTAACAGACGCACACAACATTCCTTTATGGGAAAAAATAGAAATACTCTTCTCTCATGATGTCATTTTTGTTTTGATACTGAAAATGGCCGCCACTGCTATGCTGTAGAGTGTAGTCTCTTTCATTTCTAAGGTCTATGATTTGAATTGACATAATCAATATCATTGGGTGAGTTCGAGTTTACGCTCAGAGTGTTTAGAGCGGAAACTCGAACGCGCCTATTGAATTTACTCATTGACATTGACACTAGTTTGTTTTGTCACGGAAAGGTGACATGTTATTTCGGGGGATTTTCTCGCCATAAAAACAATCCCAAGACTTCAAGGAACAATTCAAAAAAAAAATGACTCAAATTGCCTCAGCCGTTCTCAAGTTATGGATCTTCCAGAAGAAATCGGTACTCATTTTTATATATTATATTAAAAAGAAGAAGAGATAACAGATCCATGATCCATACAATTTTGTCTACAAGAGAATTAGGGCACTTTTCCGCAGGAATCTTTTCTGCACTAGTGAAGATAAATACAATACACTTGTAGATGTAGATGTAGATGTTACAGTGGGTGGCTCACGCCAAAACCTGCTTAGGCCTCCTGGGCCCGTTGCAACCCACACTAGATAGAAGTGAGATTATTGAAGGCACGATGCTTTCGCGAAGCTCAGCAGGTCCCTCAAATAGATCCCTTCCAATTCCTGGAGTGTTGTGAGTTCAGCTCCGAAGTGTTCCATCCTAATGCTACGAAGAGCCGGACATTCCGTTAGGATGTGGGCAACGGTCTCTACGTCTTCAAGGCACCACCTACAGTCAGAATCTTCCCCGATCCCGATCCTATGGAGGTGACCCTTCAGGTTCATGTGACCAGTTAATAGACCAGTCATTGTGCGGAGGTCTTTTCTGCTCATATTTAGGAGCTCTTTGGTTCTGCCCGTATCAGGTCCTGTTATCATTGCCTTGGCATGTAGCATACCAGGGGCATTGTTCCAGCATAGAGTGGCCTTTTCGAGTAGAAGTTTCTTCGCCTCGACCATTCCTATTGCTTTAGAGATGCCAATCATTGGTTCGGGTCCTATCGGCCTGTGCGATGAACCACTTTTGGCAAGTCTGTCAGCTTCAATGTTCCCCTTTATACCGCTATGGCCCGGGACCCATATTAGCCTCACCTTGTTGTTATTTTGAATTATCTTATGCAGAACCTCTTTGCATTCTAGGACTGCTTTAGAGTCTACTGCCTTTCTCACAACAGCCTTTAATGCTGAAGTGCTATCTGAACAAATGTTGAAAGTTCTGTGATTTGTGCCGCTCTCAAGAATGTTATATGCACATTGTGTTATGGCGAAGATTTCGGCCTGTAGGATCGAAGCGTAGATCCCGAGCGATACAATACACTTGTTTTAATCTTGATTTGTCTTTGATAATATCATCGTAAAGTATGTACATACATACCAGTTGAGATAGAGAAATTTTGAGAAAAAGTATGCGTAAATCAACAAAGGACAGTACAATACCCGCCACTGACCAGCTCTAATCTGCAAAGGCTCAATAGAGAGACCAAATGTCATCGAAAGCTAATCTGCGTATTGTGGACAGATCATCGTTGGCGTATTGCCCATTGTTTGGTGTGGTTTGCAGCCGGCACTCTCTTCTCTTCAGCCTCATTATATGTTTTTCTTTTTTTAAGCCACTCGCATTAGCCACTGTCACTCTTCCGGGAAGAGTGGCTTTGGAAGATTTGTTTTGTTCGCAACTTTTGATGTTTGCGGAGAAAATATTTGATGTTTATATTAGGCCAAATTAAATGAATGGGGTGTGCATGGTTACTTTCCTGTACTAGGGAGAGAATATGTGGTGTTGTTGTAGTAGTACACACGATTTACTATAAGCTTACTCAAACTTATTTTTGAGAATGTTGTTTGTGGTACGCCTCTGGATTAACATCTTTCCATCGCAACGGGACTTACCACAAACACAACTGATAATAGCACTGATTTCTATCACTCCAAACCCCCTACTCTTTTACATGCACTAATGATAAGGTCTTAATGTGAGGGTTTTATTCCACCGTTGCGTATGTTAGGTCAATGGGATGCACCGGTTTTTTATCTGATTGATCACAAAGGATGGATTTTGGTATTTTACTAATTTGGATGCTTTTGATGTTTTAACCGATAGTTTTGAATGTATGATATAACATTGACTGATTAAAATTGGTCTTCGGTTTATTTACTATTATTATTTTTAATAACAGCTAAATTCAAAATATTTGTTGAAGAGAATATTATCCATATTGCCCGTCCCATAAAAATTGTTACCTACGAGACTGATGTCATTTTTTTTAGCCAAAATATCACAAAATCACTTTTGGTTTGATAATCATTCTGCCCTGGGTGCGATTCGGGCTCGATATCGAATTGGCAACGAGAGGAGCGCCACCTAGGGGACGGATAACAAATTGTTTGCTAGTTGAGGTTAGGGGAAACTCCATTTTGAGCAGTGGTTTTCTAGGACCTAGAACAAAATTGTACAATGTCAGTACAAGAAAGAGTTATTGTACAGTACATTATTTAGAGTTCTACAGGGTGTAAATAAATAAGTGCGAAAAAATTCAGGTGGTGATTTTTGGGTTATATATAGTTGAAAAAAATATTTTTTTAAAAAGTAAACATTTGAACGTATAGACAATAAACAAAAAATTAAAAATTTTAACAGACAGTGCATGGTTTTTATTATTTTAATCGAATACGAAACGTCAATCGACCAAATTTGCTTGGAAATAAATGAGAATTACAGAAAAAAATAATTTCCAGAACAGTGGCGTATCATAATATGTTACTTCAAAAATATTTAGTTTTAACTCCGCATGAGCGCCACTGGTACAAATTAAAAAAATAGGTGAACGTCAGAAAAGGCCGTTTGATTCATAGCAAAATGCATACCAACTCTACAGGGGTTTCACATAAATATTATTTAAAAATATATGTTTTTCTTAACCTTGTATCTCAAAAGTTAGGTCTCTTAGGACTTATATAACTTATAACTCAAGAAGCCCCCCTGAATTTTTTCGTACTTATTTATTTACACCCTGTAGAATAATACAGATCAATACTGATGATGAAGAACTGTCTAATAATTTATCGGAATTTGTATTAGGTAATATATTGCATATTGTCATGATTTTCAGGACTTATGATTATTTTTTATAATAATAATAATTGTACAACCATTAGGTATTATAGTAATGATAATTATTGAGATCTTCAAGAGCTCTACAATATGCGTTCTGTGTTGTACAATAAATTTCACATTGTCATGGTTTTTAGAACGTTATTGATATTGTACAACCATCAAATGTATGATTATCATTTTCTACAATTATTGTACAGGGTGTATAACTAAGAGAGGTCGCCTGCCATATCTCCGTAAGTATTCATCCCACATTTCTGGAAAGAAAAAAATATTATAAAAGTTGCCAAGAGAAATTGCTGGAAATTATTTCCAAGTTCGTGCGATGTCCACTAGGGGGCGTGATACAATGGTAAAATAGAAAATAGGGGTTTTATTACGAATATTGAACGATGACCTATCAGATGAATAATTTTATATTAAAGAAGGAGAAATCATGAACATTTTTCATATTAAACTTGTTTATGTAATTTGTCAAATAAAGGGTGGGAGAAGGGTCGAATGTTGATTTTTGATAACTTTTGATTGGCTTAACCGATTCCAATAAGCTATGCGTCGTTTTAAAGTTTTATTGTTATGCTTTGTTATGTTGTAATATCACTTTACGAATTATTTTATTGCTGAACGGCAGAGGGCGCTTTCTGTTAAAATGAATTATTTCATCGATTTTTTCAAAAATATTAAATACAAAGGTG
Source organism: Orchestes rusci (assembly GCA_958502075.1). Lineage (NCBI taxonomy): Eukaryota > Metazoa > Arthropoda > Insecta > Coleoptera > Curculionidae > Orchestes > Orchestes rusci. The sequence continues at coordinate 77,442,404 of OY293305.1, read as the reverse complement.
TTCTTCTTTTACGTTAGTTTGAAAAAGCGTAAAAAAAATATAAAAAATGGCGCAAACGGCAAGTTAATAACTTATTTTGAACCGAAATTAGCAATGAAAATGTAATTAAAGTGTGAATGTTACCGCGCTGGCGTCACGGAACTCGATCTGTGCAGAGTAGGCTTAGAAAACAAATACGTAATGAAAAAGTCGTCGCTATGGTGAATGCGTATATTATTTATTCTACGTCAGGAAAAAAAAAAAAAAAAAAAAAAAGTTAATAACTTGCCAGAAAAAATCGATTAAATAATTCATTTTAACAGAAAGCGCCCTCTACCGTTCAGCAATAAAATAATTCTTTAAGTGATATCACACCATAAAAAAGCATAACAATAAACCTTTAAAACGACGCATAGCTTAATGGAAGCCAATTAAAGTTATCAACAATTTTAAAAATCAACATTCCACCCTTCCCCCACCCTTTATATGAGTTTAATATGAAAAATGTTCTTTAATATAAAATTATTTATCTGGTAGGTCACCGTTTAAAATTCTTAATAAAACCTATATTTTCTATTTCACTATTGTATTACGCCCCCTAGCGGACATCGCACGAACTTGGAAATAATTTCCAGCAATTTCTCTTAGCAACTTTTATAATAATTTTTTTTTCCAAAAATGTGGGATGAATACTTACGGAGATATGGCCGGCGACCTCTCTTAGTTGTACACCCTGTACAAGCGCATTACCAATAATAATAACTGTGAACTACATGAAGTTGTACACTGCACATTTGACATTGTTTTTGGAACATTTTTATTGTACTGGAATAAATTGTACAATTTTTACAACGATTAACTCATAATGCATGATCTGTAAAATATCCTCTGTGAAGTTGTACAATATATAATATATTGCCATTGTTTTCAGATCGTTATTGTTATTGTACTAGCATGAATTGTACAATCATTTTTAACAATCATTACACTATCATTACCAATAATAAATTGTTCTTTGATAATTTCTTTTTCCGTTTTCTTCAATCCTTTTGGTTCTCCGATACGTTTTCTTTTTTTTTTTGATTTTTTAGTAGGTTCTATCTATAATTAATTCATTAAAATTTTGGATCTATCTCCAATATTTCTTTGATTCTTCCTTTTAATTTCTGGTCCTCTCTTTGTTTCTCTTTCTCATTATTTATTTGATTTTTCGTTTATTCTACAGTGTGCACGGATAGTTCAGATGAAGAAACACTTTATTTGTGGGTTTAGAAGAAAAATTCACTCTATAAAAACGTCTGCTTGTATTGAAACTACGATTTCGATTACCAAATTTGTGAATTCATATAAAAATAACATTTTTAATGATTTTATATACATTTCTATCTTTCAATCTGTTACTTTAATTCATTTTCATTTTTGCCTCCATCCATTTATGTATTTAAAGTCGTAGGAAGAACATCACCACAGATTAGAATGAATCAGAGGGAGAATCTAATGAAGAACTTCACCATGGCATTTAAGCTAGTACGCTCGACTAACATCCCAAATCAACAATCCCCTTGAATCCTTCAACATATTAGCGACTTTCCGCTTATTTAACCTTAACATTCCTTTTGATGCAATCCGGTCAACTTTTCTAGACAAAACATGGGTCCCTCATTGTCTAAGAAGCTATAAAGGAATAGGGGACCGGTTTTTGTGCTCTATGAAGATCCACACAAAAGATACTCGATGCCTGTGCTCTTATTACGAAATTATTGAGTGCCTGGGAGCAGTTTAACTTATGAATTTGTCTATTGAAAAAGCGGTAGAAGTCATCGAAAAACTCGAAGCCAAGCGAAGACGGTTGAATTTGAAGACAATTTTTTTTAACCCCAATATAATTACGCCCCTCATGCACATCCAACCCCTCACTGTTGGGTATATACGTGCACGTCCCAAAGTCGGCAATCATCCCTTTATGCGAATTCGTCCGACCAACTAATGGGGATAACTAGAGTTAGAGTTAGGTCAGTTCTTTGAAGGGAAATCGCCCAGGTGTACCTTATGGCTTAGTGCACTGATGTGTCGTCTAATTGCAGGGACTTATTTTTGAAATCAAGGTCTTTATTAAAATGGTGACGGAAAAAACACCTTTGCTGATAAATTCGCACGCAGATCATAAAATGTGTTTGAAATGATTTTATACGTCAGTTTGTCTTCTAAGCTTTGTACAGGGTGTCCCAACGATAGAGTAAAGTAGGTTTTATCATATAGGATATGAAAAATAACAATATCAATATGCGTCACAGGTTAGGGGTGTAAATAGCGCACATTCTGAAAATATTTGGAAACATACAGGGTGCGTCACAAAAGTATGGCACGAAAAAGTATGATTTTTTTAAATGGAATCCCCTGTATATTAATTGATATTTCAATTTATTTTCAATTTGGAACAAAAATTGTGATACAACTAATGTTCCTAAATTCAACAGTTATCGAGATATCGCGTTTTAAAAATGGCATTTTTGCAACTTTGACATGCTATAAAACTCAAACTATTCAAGTTAGATGGTTTGCACTTTCCTATCTTAACTTTTCAAGAGCTATTCAAGGAGATTAAATCGATTATTGTGAAAAAATGTCAAAATGTGCCGAAAAAAGTTGACAGTTGACGTTACCTTCTATCCAAATGACAGAAGAGCTCTTGAAAAGTTAAGATAGGAAAGTGCAAACCATTTTCCTCTAACTTGAATAGTTTGAATTTTATAGCATGTCAAAGTTGCAAAAATGCCATTTTTAAAACGCGATATCTCGATAACGGTTGAATTTAGGAACATTAGTTGTATCACAATTTTTGTTCCAAATTGAAGAAAGAATTGAAATATCAATTAATATACAGGGGGTTCCATTTAAAAAACCATACTTCTTCGTGCCATACTTTTGTGACGCACCCTGTATGTTTCCAAATATTTTCAGAATGTGCGCTATTTACACCCCTAACCTGTGACGCATATTGATATTGATATTTTTTATATCCTATATGATAAAACCTACTTTACTCTATCGTTGGGACACCCTGTATATGTGTTCTGTGATTATAATGTGTTATGTATCCTCTCCCCTCCCTTATCTATATTTAAAAAAAATTGTGATAGACTGGAAGCTCCAATATCCCCGTTTTTTTTTTCGCGGCAACTGTACATTTAAACACACTGTAGATGGGTGGAGAAGCGTTTGCGGATCTTTATAAATTTTGGTCATAAAATAAACCAAAGTATTATACTTTACAGGGTGTTTCATTAATATTGCGAAAAAATTTAGGGTGAGTTTCCCCACACTTAAAAATAATAAGAAAACTTCATATAAAGGTGTGTCCGGAAATGCTTCGTTACAGAGCTACAGGGTGTTGAACTTTTATTTTTATTTTTGTTTTTTCTAAATAATATTTGAACCAATGTCTATATTTCCATAAAAATCGGTATTTGAGGGTTTCTTTTTATGCGGAATTCGAATTTTATCTCAGTTTGGCTCTAACTTGTAGAGGGCGCCACCTACACTCATTTGTCCTGACATGTACAGCCATATTTTTTTTTGACGTAACCGTATGACATATTTGAGTGATAAAACATATTTCTCCTTTATTTTTATGCAAAAAAGGCATATTTGTTAGAAGTCGCTATGTGGAACCATTTTCGAGATATTTGGATTTGAAATAATCAATACATGGGATTTTGAAATTATGGCGAAGGTAACCTGCAAGAAGTTATAACATATTTCGCATTAATGCTTCATATTTTCAGTGAAAAAGATAAAAGTCGACTTGTGTGTGATGTTATCAACAACTTTCATGCAAATATTATTTAAACAAAAACAAATAAAAAAACTGAAAAAGAATAAATTAAATAATAACTTTAACACCCTGTAGCTCTGTAACGAAGCATTTCCGGACACATCTTTATATGAAATTTTCTTTTTATTTTTAAGTGAGGAAACTTTTCCGTATTTTTGGCACTATCAATGAAACACAATGCTCGGCCATAATTTCATTATCATATGTATTCATTATTTCAAATCTAAATATCTCGAGAATGGTGGCACGTAGCGACTTCTATCAAGTATGCCTTTTTTACATAAAAATAAAGGAGAAATATGTTTTTTCACTCAAATATGTCATACGGTTACGTCCAAAAAAGTTATGCCTGTACATGTCAGGACAAATGAGTGTAGGTGGCGCCCTCTACAAGTTAGAGCCAAACTGAGATGAAATTCGAATTCCGCATAAAAAGAAACCCTCAAATACCGATTTTTATGAAAATATAGACATTGGTTCAAATATTATTTACAAAAAACAAAAATAAAAATAAAACTTCAACACCCTGTAGCTCTGTAACGAAGCATTTCCGGACACACTTTCATATGAAGTTTTCTTATTATTTCTAAGTGGGTAAACTCACCCTGAATTTTTTCGCAAAACACCCTGTATATGGAGGGTTGAATTCTCAAACTTCCGCCATTTTTGAGTCGATAAATTTGGTGAAAATTTTTGGATCGTTCAAATTTGGATTTTTAAAATCGTGTAGGAGCAAATTTTATCGTTTTTTTGTCAGTCATTTAAAAGAGAAAAGTTGTTTTATTTATCTAATAGTTTAAGGAATTGATGCATACAGGGTGTTCGGAAAGTCAACGATAATACTGAAAGGGGTGATGGACCAACTCATAAGCTTCCACAAAAAACATGATATATTTTTTTTTTGACTGCTCTCCACCACCTTCTCTTTCGCAATTACAAGCCAGTCACGAAGATTTCCACGTACTTTGTACAAAAAAAAATAAAAATAGATAATTTCTCTGTAAAATAAAATTTCTTATTGAATATTTTGAACTTTTATGGCAATATCTCGAAAACCATAGAGTTTTTACTAAGGTCATATTATGTTTTTCTTGGTCCATCACCCCTTTCCGTATTATCGTTGATTTTCCGGACACCCTGTATAACTAATAAAAAACTAAGGAAATTGAATGATATTTTTTTTTTTGTTCTTTACACTAGATAATATTTTTGATAAGATACTGAACCAACAACGCATTGAAAATGGGATTAATGAAAAAAACCCTCTCAATAAAAAAAAAATCAAAACAGCACCAATACAATGAAATACCCATTATACTTAGATTATAATGAACAATGTTTTATTCAAAGTTTTTCCTTTGAACAAATAATATAAATAAATTTTGAATATGGAAGGAGGGTTAGCAACATTTTATGATGATAACTTTTTCTTCACCTAATCAATATTGTTTTTTTTTCAGATACATAATCCTCATTGTTAATCTATCAAAAAATTGTTCATAATTTTTTTTTTCACTAAATATTACGAAAACGATTAAAAACATTATAAAAATCTAAATGTTATCCAAAGGTCTGGCAGTATCTAGCCGATAACTAGAACTAGTTATCCGATAACTATTGTTAGTTCAATGGGTTCATACCAGATGGCAATAAGAGCACTCTCTAAATATATCGTCTTGGATGTTCAATAATCCATAAAGTTGATAACAAACTAGTTAGAATATCAGGTTCATGACAGGAGCTCTGTAAAAGGGATTTTCCTTAATGTGTTAAGGGCTAAAAGGGTCTATTCCTAATTTTCAATTGGAGGCCAGAAAATGTAAAGTGCATACTGTTATATATTTTTGAAAAGGTCAAAAAAGACAAATCTGGACTATAAATATACAGGGTGTCCCATTTAAAAAAATAAAGCTGGGTCCGATAACTTTTTGACCTGACCCTGTATACTAATTCCGAGGGCAGAATCGAGTTCTACGGAAAAAGTTATATAAGGAACAGTCTCCACATTTTCCATAACTTATCTGATTTAGATACGAGGGGTACCTTAAAATGCAACATTTTCAGTTTAGCCCTGTATATCAAAAACTAAAAGGGCTATGAAAATTTTGTTAACGGCATCTTCAGTTTCACGAAAAAGTAGCACAATGTCGCGAAAACCGCAACTTTCTATCTATAAGAATAACGGAGATACCCCGCAAAAGTACCCAAAATGGGGCACCCCTTAGAGGGTTGAAGTTTTTGGATACTTGATTTCTATCTTTTAAGGGTTATTTAATGGATAATATTGAAGAAAGTTTTTTAGGATGAAGAGTTATGGCCGAATCTGAATGATTACACTAATTGGCCTTTTTTGTTTTTTATTGAAGACTTGATTTTCCCAACAAAATATCAAAACTAGCCAACTTGTTTGAAAATTGGTATTTTATTCTAAACAACTTTCATAACCTCTTTAAACAAAGCTACTTTACTCTTGGCCATTTTTTATAACATCACCTCAAGCTCACCCTGTATTCTAACTCGAAATTTGTTTTGTCATTTATACCTTACGAAAACTCAATTCGTGGACACACTGTATACAGTGAGGACGTTAATAGTCCCCCCCCCTCTAACTTTTGAACGCATTAATATTTTTGGCTCAAATTATTATTGTCAAGAGGTTCAGGGACAGCATTTTGAAAATTTATTGAGATAATTTTGCATGATTTCGTTCTTAATATTATCTTTAGTATTAGGTTTTTTTGAAATTTTTTATTAAATACTGTTGTAGAAACAATCACTTATGTTATAGGTTAGTTTTTTCATTGTTAATAAAGTTCTTTTAAGAATTAGAGATAGTATTTTGACCCAAATAATTTATTTTCGATATGGCGCCATTTCCTTAAGAAAAATGCTAAGGACTTCAAACTTTGGGGATGAAAAGAGCATGGAAGGACCTTTCAAATAAGGTATCACATGACCCCCTTTTCCATTTAATAATTTGTTTCAAAATGGTGCCCAGCTGTCAGTTTGACAGTTGAAATTTTTTTTTGGAGGTCAAAACTTAGTAAAGCCTACCCTGAACAACACCTCAAAATTTGAGCCAAAAATATTAATGCGTTCAAAAGTTAGAGGGGGGGGGGGACTATTTACGTCCTCACTGTATGTAGTTCAACTGAAACATAGGATATTTGATGCATTTTCTGACTAAACCAAGTCGCTTTAATTACACCATTTAAAACTCTAGACACGCTGGAACGATTTTCAATTCGATAGATTTGTCTATGCCTCGAATAAAAAAGTAACTTTAAAAATATCGGCAAAATTCATCAACATTACGTAACAAATTAATTTATTGATAATGAGGTGGAGCGGAAAATAATTAGTGTGTTCACCATTCTGTACTTGAATATTACGATTTACATAAATAATGGAACGACCTGACCAGCGTTGAATAATTATCCACAGCTTCAAAGCCTCGTTACATTGTTGAAAAAGACTTACACGTATTCCCATATTAATACCATGAAGGGTTCTCGCTCCACCAGATACCACCCTTTTGGCGGCTGCAAAATTATCTACCTATTTCACATTCGAACATTTCGCTAGAAAAAAGTTGGCTTTGCCGTTGCCGCAATGCCGGCAGGGGGCCTTTTTAATCTAGTCTTTAGTCACAAAGGCACAAAGCAAATTTGACCAAGGGCATTATGCTTGGCTGCCATTTTGTACTAAAGGAGCGGCTAAAGCAATGTTTTGGTGTTGCTTGAGAATGTATTAATCTTAATATATAAATATGAGTACCGATTTCTTCTGGAAGATCAATAACTTGAGAACGACTGGGGTAATTTGAGTCATTTTTTTTTGAATTCGTCCTTAAAGTCTTGGGATTGTTTAACGGCTCAATGCAGATTCCAATCATTTCTGTTACTACACTATATTTTGCCTCATAATGTCCCAAAATCAATATAATTATCATCCATTTCACATAAACATCAATAATATAATGAGAAATTCGTCAAAAATAGCATATATCAAAATATGGCGGGCCAATCAGGAGAATTGTACCAAAGACCACTATTTTGTCTGGAAATGGGCTGAACACCCGATAATTCCTATTTGCAAAGATTAAATCAATGATTAAATAATAATATGGCAACTGTTTTGAACCCATCCTATAGATTGAAAACGAGACATCGAATAAAAAAAAATGTAAAATAAAATGTAAAATAAACAATTAGTTGAGTTCAAAAATAGTACTTTCAATTAATTTCTGAAGGTTATAAAACTTTTGCAATTCTCACGCAGAAATAAAAGTGGAGAATATTATTTCTTTCCATAAAACATACTTTCCTTTTGCTGGGTTGACTGCAGAACTTTAATAACTTCGATGAATGCCTAGACTGAATCTCATATTTCCATGTTTTGGAGTAAACATTTTCTCATTTTCAGAGGGATTCAAGAATTTATTGAAAAACAGTTATTTGATATCATGCAAGATTGCCGAATTAAAAGTTGGAACACCCTGTATGTTGAAAACGAAGCTCTTGCGGACCTATGTTCATATGAACTTTTTGTCTTGAAATCATCCAAGGATCATCACCCTTAAGTATCGGCATTCAATTAATAAACACCCTGTATAGAGGATCTAAGCTTTTCTATCTGAATTTAGATTCGTTAATTGGGTGCTGCCAATTTATCTTATTATTTATGAACTCCAAGGGCGGCTCGTGGAGGAAGGATTCTGGGACTCCGCCCCCCGAGGAATCCAAAGAGAATGTTTGTGTTTTTTTTTTTTATTTTTATTTTTTTTCAAACGGAACAAATCCCTTCAACATTAGCTCCACGGCATTTTACGATTTTACTTTCGATGTATTTTACAGGGTGTTCACTCTGTTTGATAATTTTCAATTTCCCAAAAATTATAAAAACCATCAGTGAATCCTTGACCAAATATTTTTGACAAAAAAATCTACGCAAGTGCAAGTGGGTTTGTTGTAATTGCATTTTTTTTTATAAAACTCAGAAAAATACAACTTTTTCTGTATCTGATGCCCTTGCCTGAAAAGCTGGAAAAAACCTGAAAACACAACTTTTCATTCGGGATGTCACATGTCACCTTTCCGTGACAAAACAAACTAATGTCAATGTCAATATTGTCAATGAGTAAATTCAATAGGTGCATTCGAGTTTCCGCTCTAAACACTCTGAGCACGAAGAGCGGAAACTCGAACTCACCTAATGATATTAGGTGTGTTTGTTATGCTCCACTAGTGCACACTTTTCTACACTACAACACTCAGTGTGGCTTTGCTTGTGAAATGTTTGTTTGTTTTGTAGGATAGAATATCTTTACTAGCTTAGTCAAGATATTCTATCCTAAAGAACAGACAAACATTTCTCAAGTAAAGCCACACTGAGTGTTGTAGTGTAGAAAGGTGTGCACTAGTGGAGAATAACAAACACACCTATTGATGTCAATTCAAATCATAGACCTGAGAAATGAAAGAGACTCTAAACTCTACAGCATAGCAGTGGCGGCCATTTTCAATATCAAGACAAAAATGACATTATGAGAGAAGAGTATTTTTATTTTTTCCCATAAAGGGATGTTGTGTGCGTCTGTTAGAATATCTACCCGTTAATGCGAGTTACAGACATATATAGTCCAGATTCATTTTCAGAGTTGATACTACGTCCATACAAAAATTAAAACTAAAACAGAATCATAGCATAGGTCAGGAGTCAGGACTGATAAAGCAACGTTGCCATAATGATAAAATAGGTGCATTCAGTGAACGTAAACATACAACTAAAACAGTGCTGATGCTGGTTCTATCCAGGCTCTCATCCTATCTAATATACAGGGTGTTTCAGAATAACATGCTAATAATAAAGGGGGTGATTCTTGGGCTCATTTTAAGAAAAAAAAATCATATGAACGTATGTCCTAAACGCCTTAACTTTTGAGATACAGGGTGTCAAAGTTTTAAAAAATAGATACTTTTTTTACAATAACTTTGTCATTACTGTAGATATCTTTATGAAATTTGAGTCATGTATTTTACGCATTAATACTCATTCTTTGATGCACCAACAATTTAATTATTCTGACCAGTGCCGTCCATGCGGGTTTTGGTTTGCATATTTTTTGGGAAAAAAGTTAAGGCGTTTAGGACATACGTTCATATGAATTTTTTTTCTTAAAATGAGCCCAAGAATCACCCCCTTTATTATTAGCATGTTATTCTGAAACACCCTGCATAAATTTGAATCCCGTTTTTCTTGGTCACTTCATCACTTGAGAACGGCTAAAGCAATTTAGGTGTTTTTTTCAATGTTCTTTGAAATATGAGGAGTGATGTTATGAAAAGAAAAATTGGAAAATTTCCCTTAAGAACCCGACAACACAACTTCTCTTTCTTTGACATAGTGAGGTTATGTTTGCATAGTTTTATTATTTGCCAATGGATTTTGTTATAATAACTATGTAGGTTCTAATTTGATGTTTGATCAAAAATTGACCAAATGCGGTAATGTTTGCCTAATTTTGTTATTTCCAAAAGATTTTGTTCAAATTAGATAATAATATCGTAGGCTCTATTTGGGATTTGATCAATACATTTTAAAAAAATGACATGGTGAGGTTATGTTTGCATATAGTTTTGTTATTTTCCAAACGATTTTTTTCAAATCAGATAATATGTAGGTTCTATTTGGGATTTGATCAAAAATTTTTTTAAAACAATACATACATAGTGAGGTTATGTTTGCATAGTTTTGTAATTTGCCAACAGATTTTGTTCAAATAATCATGTAGGCTATAATTTGAGGTTTGGTCAAAAAAATTAATAAAAAATGACCAAGTGAGGGTATGTTTGCCTAATTTTGTTATTTTCCAAAGGATTTTGTTCAAATTAGATATGTAGGTTCCATTTGAGATTTGATGAAAACATGTTTTTTTCAAATGACATCGTGAGGTTATATTCGAAGAGGTTTGTTATTTTATTTTGTTCAAATAAGATATGAAGGTTTTAATTTGAGGTTTTGCTTTAGAAATTTACCAAAAATCGTCCAAGTGAGGTTATGTTTGCATAGTTTTGTAATTTTCCAAAGGATTTTGTTCAAATTTGATTATAGAAGTTCTATGTGGGATTTGATCAATTTTTTTTTCAAAATTGTGAGGTTATGTTTGCTTAATTTTGTTATTTTTTAAAGGATTTTGTCCAAATTAGATATGTAAGTTGTATTTGGGATTTGAAGTGTTGTAACAATAGACACGTTTTCAGTTAAAATATTTCAAAAAAAGTACGCTAGAAATGTTGTCAGATATTTAACATATCATCCTAACTGGAAAATCGCTGTGAGGATTCTTATTATGTTTTATACAGGGTCCTTCATTAGTGCGTCGGGCAATCCTAGCGTGGTTATTTACAAAAGTAGAAAAAAAAGTTTTATACAAAAGTTGTAGAATGTGACTTTATGCATATTTTAAAAATATTTTCAAACATACAGGGTGCGTCACAAAAGTATGGCACGAAAAAGTATGATTTTTTTAAATGGAACCCCCTGTATATTAATTGATATTTCAATTCTTTCTTCAATTTGGAACAAAAATTGTGCTACAACTAATGTTCCTAAATTCAACCGTTATCGAGATATCGCGTTTTAAAAATGGCATTTTTGCAACTTTGGCATGCTATAAAACTCAAACTATTCAAGTTAGAGGAAAATGGTTTGCACTTTCCTATCTTAACTTTTCAAGAGCTCTTCTGTCATTTGGATAGAAGGTAACGTCAACTGTCAACTTTTTTCGGCACATTTTGACATTTTTTCACAATAATGGATTTAATCTCCTTGAATAGCTCTTGAAAAGTTAAGATAGGAATGTGCAATCCATTTTTCTCTAACTTGAATAGTTTGAGTTTTATAGCATGTCAAAGTTGCAAAAATGCCATTTTTAAAACGCGATATCTCGATAACGGTTGAATTTAGGAACATTAGTTGTAGCACAATTTTTATTCCAAATTGAAGAAAGAATTGAAATATCAATTAATATACAGGGGGTTCCATTTAAAAAAATCATACTTTTTCGTGCCATACTTTTGTGACGCACCCTGTATGTTTGAAAATATTTTTAAAATATGCATAAAGTCTCATTCTACAACTTTTGTATAAAACTTTTTTTTCTACTTTTGTAAATAACCACGCTAGGATTGCCCGACGCACTAATGAAGGACCCTGTATGTTTGTTATGTCTGCGCCCCGAATAACAAAATAATTATTGAAACATCGGAAAAACTAAAAAAAAAAAGGAAATTGTGAAACAAATTCATTCAGCACAACATTAATTATTGATTATGAGGCAGTATGGAATTTGCCGGGTCAGCTAGTATTCAATAAATCAATCTACCCTCTTCCTTTGATTTTTTTTTTTCTCCAATTTTGTTACAAATATTTCAGGGAGTTGATTGATTTTGACGTGGCTGATCAGCAACGTAACAATCAACTAGTTCATCCCATCAAAATCTCGTCTTACACCGGGGATTCGTTGAAAGTGCCCGCCCCGGATGTAGCATCAGAACGTCGAAAAGCTTCCACTTTGAAGGCAGCCAAAAGCCCTTCGGCCATTGTTCTTCGTCGTTGGGCAGGTCTTCACCTGATATCTTGGCTTTGAAGTGAACTTTATTATACGTCATCCGATATGGGTTGTATGGAGAAAAACTAAAAAACTTCTTGGCCTTTATCGTCAAGACGTTGGCCCGCATTGTGCGCGAGTTATTCAAAACGCTGCTTCCGCTCGAACAAGTTGCTGAAGAATGGGTGAGAACTTTTTGGCTGGAAGATAAAAGATAAAAGGGACGGTACTTTTTGCGCTGAACAAAGTCATGGGAATTTTAGTATCGAGTTTAACATGAAATTGGCTTAAATATTATATTGAGCAAAGAGTCCATTGGTAGCGGTCTCAATTCGCTCGAAAACATAGCCGCCTGCTACCAAAGTAGCGCTTTATTATAAGTAAGACAGTTCCACAAATGTTCCGTCTTATCAAGACGACCATTGACACAGCTGACACATCGCAACGTTGCCAAATCGGCCTTTGACCTCCCCGCTCTCTGATATCTAACTCTCCAATCAAAAAGCCGATGACTATAATAAAATTTGTCGCATCTCGTTATTGTTGTTGTTGTTTTTTGCCCTTAATTTCCTCATCGATACAAGTTTTCATGCACCTCTCAATGTTTATAGTTTGCACGTAAATGCTATAATAGGTCACTTATGGTGTCTTTTTGACAATTAAATCTTGATTTTGACTATTTTTGATTCTTTTCAATTTTTGCTTTTTTTCACTCAAAAATTGAGTGTCTTCGTTTATTAGTCTTTGACCAGAGGGTCAGCTATAAGAAGGGACTAATGCACCTGCGATTGGTTAGTCTTATCTTGAAACAAAAGCAATTGCTAGTGCGATTCATAGGAAGGCGGTGTCAGACTCTAGTTTTTAGCGCGTGTAACCTAGTTTAGTAGATTTATGGAAATATTTGGACGGGGTTACTGTAGGTCAAGAGATGAGGATTAAAAATTCGGTAAGCTCTCAGATAATTTATGTCTTTGATATTTTGAGATTCTGATTCTGTTTTAGATGGGGATGAATTCAAGGAGTCAACCTGTACTTGGAGATTTGAAGTTTTTGGAGATTTGGATTTAGGAGCTCATCATATAGGCATCATGAGAAGCTTTTTCTGGCCTTCCGTGATGTGAGAGGGATGTTTTTCTTGAAGTTTTTTGAAAAAAGCATTGTCGTTGACGGCCAAACTGTCTTTTCGGTTTTTCAAAGATTTATCGCATAACTTGCAAACACAGTATTCCAAAGTATCATTAGATGGCCAGAGAAGATTGTAATGTCCTGGATCCTTGTTTCCAGGATATGGTAAATAAATGGAATTTTGGAATATTGATTAGCTCACTGTTGATCATCTTTCTTCATCTGTTTGTGATGATATAGGATAGAATTACAGTTTTTTTTTGTGTTTTGAAGAAAAAATTGAGTTTTTTTTTGAGGAGCTCAAATTTATCGCGAGGGTGATTCACGGTCGATGGTACTTTTTCAATATGGCGACCGTTGGATTCCGAAAGTTTCATTCTGATGTCATGGCAGCCTAATATTATGTATTATTTAATCGATTTAGATTTTTGCTTTATTTTTACTCAAAATTTATCCAAAATTAATGAAAAATATTTTTAACATCCATTCAAAATGTCCCTTGATTGTTTTTGTATCTTTTAATTTTCTTTAGTTTTTTATTTTGGCTTTTTTTCACTCAAAATATATCCAAATTTGATGAAGATGAAAGATATCATGATATCTTTCTTTTTTTTTAATTTTTTTTTTAAGCTGGATGGATTTCATGACATCCTATACAGGGTTTTTCACTTAAAACTTCGCATGTCAATATCTCTTCACAGTTAAAAAAAATTCGATGCCTACCAAAAGTAAAGCGTCGCGACGCATCGAAAATATCAATCGATTGCAGGGACTTTGAAATCACGCGCATGCAAAAGTACGAGTTATTAATAAACTTTTTTGTTATTCAGTCGAACTCATTTATTCTACTCAGTTTTGAGATATACAGTGTGTCCACGATAAGGATGTCTATCATGGGGATCTTGAAACCGTGAGAGATACAAGGTCGGTTAAATGGAGGCAAAGTTGCGTATTTTGATGCTTAGCCAAGAAATTCCGACTAAGTCCGAAATTATCCGAAAAAAACCGAAATTTTTCAAAATTGTTTTTACTTTTTTCTGGCCACATTTGAAGAGATATTTTGAAATGAATGGAACTTCTTCATTGCCACTTTTTGCCCTTTACAAGATAGCGTTATTAAATTGAAGAACCGACGTTTCGTCTATGAGCAGCCATCATCAACTTTGTTTTCTTAAATACGGTCCTGGATTTTTTATCACGGACTTTAAGAGCCTCTTATGTTCCTAAACCAACGAGGTATCGCACTAATTAAAAAAGAAGTGGTTGATTTTAATCCTATTAAAAATGTATTTTTTGCCTCTCTCTAACACATGAGTTCTTATGGAAAAATCCATCAACATAATTTTTTTGAATAATTGCGATACATTGTTGGTTCAGGAACATAAGAGGCCCTCAAAATCCGTCATAAAAAATCCAGGACCGTATTTAAAAAGACATAGTTGATGATGGCTGCTCATAGACGAAACGTCGGTTCTTCAATCCAATAACGCTATCTTGTAAAGGGCAAAAAGTGGCAATGAAGAAGTTCCATTCATTTCAAAATATCTCTTCAAATGTGGTCAGAAAAAAATGAAAACAATTTTGAAAAATTTCGGTTTTTTTCGGATAATTTCGGACTTAGTCGGAATTTCTTGGCTTTTAAAACGGCATTTTGTTAAGCATCAAAATACGCAACTTTGCCTCCATTTAACCGACCTTGTATCTCTCACGGTTTTCAAGATTCCCATGATAGACATCCTTATCTTGGACAGACTGTATATCTCAAAACTGAGTAGAATAAATGAGTTCGACTGAATAACAAAAAAGTTTATAAATAACTCGTACTTTTGCATGCGCGTAATTTCAAAGTCCCTGCAATCGATTGATAATTTCGATGCGTCGCGACGCTTTACTCTTGGTAGGCGTCGAATTTTTTTAACTTGTTTCAGTTAACGTTTAATCAATTAATTATTATATAATATTATGAATTTTCATTTACTTGTCAGCTCGACACTAACCCACTTGGAACTGTTCTCTTCAGTCTGACTTAGACCCATAGCCATACTGATGAGTCCTAGTAGGACGAAACGTATATGGATTGGTCATGGTCAGACTGAGGAAACAGTTTCAAGATTTTCCTTTTTCATATAATATTATGTAAGTCATTTTTAGAAATAGTTATATACATTGTATACAATATGAACTGTTAACATTGTAGAAAATGCGAAATATAGATTATTATTATTATTATTATTAACTTTTTAGTGGAATATCTCGTTTTATAGTGGACAAACTTAGGATATTGGGAGTAAATAAGAGGTTAAAAAGTTAAGGTCAATTTGGTTTAGTTTAGGTCAATCAAGAATGTATATTTTTCACTTTTATAGTGGATAAACTAACGGGATGTGTAAAAAGTTGAGGTCAGTTTGAGTTAGTTTGGGTCAAGTTTAGTTGAGTTTAGGTCAATTTAGAATGTCGTTTTTTACTTCTATATAGTGGACAAACGTTATGAATGGGGAGTAAATAGGGGTGTTGGGTTAGTTTGGGTTAATTTTCAATTTTTTTTTTGTATATTGAGAGTAGAGTTGTGGGCACTCTTTTAGATCCAGATTATAGCCACTTTCCTCCTCTTTCGAATCTTGTTTCAACATTTTTTTTATTTATTGAGTTATGAAGCAAAATATCGAATAACTACAATGAAGTCAGTCGCCTCTTAGGAGCTGATGGTAATTTTCAAAAATTGTTTTGAATTTACCAATAGAGTTGTGGGCACTCTTTTAGATCTATATTATAACAAATTTCCTTCTCTTTTGACTGGTGCAAACCTCGTTTCAATATGTTTTGTAGTTATTGTGTTATAAAACAAAATGTCGAATGGATACATATTATTTGCCTCTTAGGAGCCTATAGTAATTTTCATTTTTTTTTTTGTATCTTGAGAGTAGAGTTGTGGGCACTGTTTTAGATCCAGATTATAGCCACTTTCCTCCTTTTTCGAATGGTGCAAATCTCATCTCAATATCTTCTGTAGTTATTGAGTTATAAAGCAAAATGTCGAATGACTACAATGAAGTCCTTAGAAGATGGTTATTTTCAAAAATTGTTTTGTATTTTGTTGTTGTGAACACTCTTTCGGGTCCTCAGTTAGCTTAACTCTGGGTTTTCGGAAAAATCGAAGGGGAGCTAACCCCGCCTATAGAATCAATAATAAAAAATCTACAGGGTGATTCGTCAATATGGCGATCTTATTTCCCCTGTGGCGGAGTAAGCTCACATTCGATTTTCCCGGAAACTCAGAGTGAAGCTACTAATAGCCCCTCAAGCATGTTGAAAACCATTTTTTGAGTATACAGGGAGTCCGGGAAAATGTGGGAGATCTCTCGGATTCTGATAGAATATTAAAAAATAAGATGACAAGTTCCCATAATTTTTTTTCCTAGCGTTAGGTTCACAATTTCGTCAAGAGCACCACTTCGTCATGGCTTTTTTCGAGGTTTTGTTTAATAAAAATTGTTTTTTCTCGAAAATAGTTCATTTTATCGACAATGAACAAGAGTACCTTTTCTTTAGCTTAATGTTCAAGGTATCCAAATTTATTTTTTTTAACTCCTTATCATACAGGGTGTTAAAAATTTGAGCGTTAAAATGTACAATCTAGTCCGTCCCTGGTAAACTAAACAAGCTAATTATGTTTTAAGTATTTTGAGAGGTCCTTACTACTGTTTATCATATTAAATTTTCATTGAATTATATTGAGTCGTTTAAAAGTTATTCAAGAAAAACCGATTTCCAGTGGGGTCCTTTAGGGGGCCGTATCTCCGTAGGGAGGGCCGCTAGGAAAAAAATTTATGGGAACTTGTCATCTTATTTTTTAATGTTCTATCTGAATCCGAGAGATCTCCCACATTTTCCCGGACACCCTGTATATGATTATTATTTTGGGGCGTAGAATACGTGGTTGAAATATTGAAAAATTTTAGGACACCCTGTATTCAATTGATGTTGGATTGATGAGACGGTCCAACCAACTTCTTGTTATCAAACTTAACTGACTATTTACTATTTATCCGATGATTCCGAAGGCTATCCATTCAATCTGTTGAACAACGTGTCGGTCAACCAGCTGCATAGACAGACGCAATAAAATTCGAAAAGTTGTAACTTCTACACTATCACGTCATTCAGTCGCACCATCGACAAAGGATCCACATAAATCACCCATCACGCCGAACCGTAAATATTTACCAAACGAATTACCACTTTCATAGAAAACAATATGCAAAGTAGTTCCTTTCTTCACACAATGAAGATAATGATTCCACAACTCGACAATCCTACCTGTCGCTTCTTCAGTCAGTGAGACGTTGGGCGCCGAATATAATAAAGTGTCCGGAATTTTGGAATTCCCCATCATTAATTTGCGGCTATATAACACTTAAATGTTCGTTGGAAGTCGGATCGTAAACATTTAACAGCACATCGAATATTGAAAATAATGTTAATTAAAATATTCTTCATGGGTGATATCATCGCACCCTCTACCTTAGGGGCGGATTTATTAAAATATTTTCCGCTTCAATGTTCATTTTTGAATTGTTGGCATAATCGGGTATTTGGTGCAAGTGCAATAATTTAAATTAAAAATGGGGAGGGTTATTCAATCTTCAATTTCACTATTCAGAACTGTAAAATTTACTATTTTCACTCATAATCTCCCTAGAGCTCGAATTATTTCCGGATTTTTAATTCGAGCTCTAGGGAGATTCGGCAAGAAAATTTCATGCCAAAACTTATCATTGGAAAAAACATAACCCAGGACCCACCTCGCATTTAGTGGAAGAAACCAACGGCTCCTTACTCTACTCGCCATTGAGGAAGAAAGAAGGGAATCAGGATTTTATAAAACATTTGGAAGTTATAACCAATCTTGTCCATAATTGATAACATTGCAACTTTGTATTGGACGTTGAAAATAAATCTTTTATCGAAAATATTTGTCAGTGTTTTAACAGCTGTCAAGCACTCGCGGCTGGATGTCGCTCCCATGCACCAACCACAGTGTTGCCGTTTGCCTTATCTCTGTCTGTGAAAGTTGGGTTGGGTTGGGATTGTTAGGTAGGGTGGGGACGGCAACACTGTAATCATATGGGAGCTACATCCAGATGCAAAGCGCCAGGGAGATTTCCACTTATTAATCTTTCAGTCACGTGATTATGAGCAGGGTGATTTCCGATAAAATTAGGTCGTTGCCATAGCAACATAATAAAATGCAAGCCTATGATTGGTTAGAATTGACTGGTAGGAAATTTTCACCTATAATCACCCTAGAGCTCGAATTATTTCCGGAAATTATGTCGAGTCGCGAATTTTCTTGAAAAATTCGCAACGAGAACAAATTTCCGGATTTTTAATTCGAGCTCGCGGGAGATTCGGCAAGAAAATTTCATGCCAAAACTATTTGAGAACATTTAATAGTAGCGGCTGGATGCTGGATGTAGCTCCCATGCCCATGCACCAGTTGGGTAGGGATTATTAGGGAGAGTGGGGACGGCAACACTGTAATCATATGGGAGCTACATCCAGATGCAAAGCCACTAAAGCCAGGGAGATTTCCACTTATTAATCTTTCAGTCACGTGATTATGAGCAGGGTGATTTCCGATAGAATTAAGTCGTTGCCATAGCAACATAATAAAATGCAAGCCTATGATTGGTTAGAATTGACTGGTAGGAAATTTTCAACTAAACTACTCAACACCCGAAATTTTCGCCTATGTTTGGTCACTCAATTTTTTTTAACAAATCTATGAAAAAATATGCGGTTTGCACCACGATGCAGAGCATTTCTTTGCGGTTTATGCGGATGGTTCAAAAAATTAATTTCCTCAAAAACTTCTTTTATACAAGGTGGTAAAAAGAGTAGAGTAAATTTTCTTTTTCTTTACTGTCCCCCCAAGTGCTTGTTACGTCCATTCCTCGGGATATTTTTGGATTTTTGTTGATATCTTCTTCCGTTTTTATTAATTAATTTAATCAATTATCAATTAATTAATTAAGTCAGCTTCTTCGACATGATAATTTTCAAGAAAACCTGACAAAATAACTAAAAAGTGCTTCACTTATGATCAAAATTCTTTGGCACACCCTGTATACAAAAAATATTGCTGAGTATCCAATAAGTCATCAGAAAGACAGCTAAACAATAGATCTATGCCATAACATTGTCAGTTGTAAACTAAGAATTAGCAGAACAGTCATTGAAAGCCCTATGTGTCATAATTTTGAAAAAAAGTATAAAAAGATATCAACAAAAATCCAAAAATGTTCCGAGGTATGGACGTAACAAGCACTAGGGCATATCGAAAAAAAACATCAAAACTGAAATGGGGGGACAGTTGAGAAAAAAAAAATTACAGTACTTTTTTCACCACCCTGTATAAAAGAAGTTTCTAGGGAAATCAATTTTTTGAACCATACGCATAGACCGCAAAAAAATGCTCTGCATCGTGGTGCAAACCGCATATTTTTTCATCGATGCTAAAAAAAATATGAGTGTGCAAACATAGGCGAAAATTTCGAGTGTATCGTTTTTTTTTGGCCCCCATCAAAATAAAGCGCGCGAGTGTTGGTGAGACCAGTCAAGTCAAGTCAAAGTGAAGTAGAAAGAGATGCATATAATGTGACGAATGTAAAACAGCCCAGTTTCTAAAGGTTCAAATGAGAAAATCGCACAAAATCGGATGGTTTTTTGAATGGGACATCAAAGTTGAATAATAAAGGTATGTGAGTGTTGTTTTATTTTCTTAAAAAATGGCCTATAGTTAGATTTATACGACAATGAACAACGACCAAATTATACGATATTCAAGACAGAATATTCGGATTGAGATTTGTTATTTCAAAAAAGTAAAACAACAGTCACAAAGAATGATCTTCTCTCAATCTATTTCTGTTTTTATTTTTACAATCCGTAAGATAATAGTTGAGTTCTCGCCCCGGGAAATTTTAACTTGATGGGGGCCTCTCAAGTAGTTTATTTAAAAATACAGTGTTAGTATTTATTTTGAAAAAAAGTTGCAAATATCGTGTATTATCATATTCTAGAAAAAGTTTGAGATTTTGAAGATTCTTCCTTGTTTTTGCACCTACCAAGACTAAACTTTTTAATTTTTTGAGATATCACGAACGATGAAAGCTGCACCATTTTGTCCGCAAAACATTCAGCTTTCTATTATATTTTTTGGTTTGTCAAAAGAAAATCTTTCATATATAAATTGGAGCTGCAAATTAGGGATTGCAAAAAAAATCATGACATGAATACACAAAAATTCATGAAAAAACTATATCAAACTGTTTTCAAAATGGCGCAATTTTTATTAAAGTTGGAGGAAGCTTGAAAATATCGAGATTTCGAATTGAAGTGCAAAAAACATTTTTTTCTGTATCTGTTAATTTTTCAAATTAGAATCCAATTTTCCCATGATATTCAATACCCTATTTCCCACGCTCAAAATATACAACAGCAGGACACCTCATCAAGCAGCATCTCCCAATAATCAGGAAAAATAGCATCACAGTTTTTGATAGCAGGTTACACCAACTGACGCCTAAACTACCCTAAACTAGGGGTGTCCGTATGGTGTATTAGTCATACAAAATTGACAAGAAATAGATGTTACAGAAAAAGTGAAGTATTTACAACTATTTATTACTTGTTGAACTTAACTATGAGTGCGGACTGTAATAAAGAATTTATCTAATAATTCCAAGAAAAGTTGCTACCAATTTGATTCAGGTAAATAGTTTTTGTTGGCAAGTGTCTTCCTTTTACAATAATTGATCCATTTATACGTAAAATCAATAAAAATCAACTTAAGTGTAAACTATCGTCTAGACATATTTGTAGAATTGGTTCATTACTTACTGAATTATCCGGAAGCAAAAATGATTTTTTTTATTTAATGAACAGCTTGATTTTATTTTGTATACTTACTATACTATTTTATTGATAAAAATTGACATATTTAGGATTTTTTCGACGGTTCAGAATTTAAATACATTTGTAAAAACCATAAGTGTTTGTACCTTCATTCTGCATTAAACAGTGAAATAATATACAGGGTGATTCATTTGAAAATCTTGAGAAAAACT
Organism: Orchestes rusci; assembly: GCA_958502075.1. NCBI lineage: Eukaryota > Metazoa > Arthropoda > Insecta > Coleoptera > Curculionidae > Orchestes > Orchestes rusci. The sequence goes on along the minus strand of OY293305.1, from coordinate 77,420,725 downwards.
GCTTTGAAAGTTGTCACATTCAGAATCAAATTTAGGACACCCTGTACAAAATAGAAAAAACCCATTTGATGTTGGAGTATCTTCGAACTTACTGTATTGGAATTGCCACTGCGGAGCTGGGGTAAAACAAACCCAAGACCATATTTAAAATTATTTTTTGAAAGGTTGCAAAACGATTTTTTTTTTGTTTTTTTTCTCGAGAACTATCAAAGCAAATCAGATGAAAATTTCGGACATGGGAAAGAACATCGAAATAAATCTTTATATCCAAAAAAATACAGGGT